>JAJLUP010000056.1:0-67098 GCA_030564285.1 Blastobotrys parvus
GAATGAACAACAAGCTCAGACAGGCAGGTAAAACCAAAACCCACACCATGCAAGTCTCGATCTCCTCAGCTGTATATGTACATTAACAAGACGGACCATCCAAGAACCCTATTCCATCCGATTCAACAAGCTGAACAAGGTTCTGGGAGATGGGATTTTGACATGCACATTGTACAGATACATGGCATATAAGCAAACATCGACACATCGCCAGTGATGCATAGTGTAGGTCGAACAGACTCCAAGCCTCTCTGGCTCCAATGCCAATCTCAGGGGTGCAGCCAGCTGTTTATTGGATTTTGAAGCATGCTGGTAGCTAATTACACAATGTCTTCGAGGAATAATGCCCATATGTACGAACATGTGGTATCCAGGCACTGGCGAGGCAGGCACCGGGAGGGCGGTATCCATCGAATCATGGGATGCGGGATGCGCGAAAAAGAGGATCCAAAATGGTATGTAGCCTATGTATGGAATTCTTGATACTATGCTTTTAACCAATTGATCAAGCCAGCAATTGCTGCTATCGATTACATGCAATTGACTGTTCCGGCATGGTAGCCAGAGTACAAAGGAAACAACACGACAACAGCACGCCAGTATTATCAGACATTGCTCAAGATTTCTGCAGTGCTCTTCGTGCATAATATCAGTGAAAACTCTGGATGCAAATAATGCGTGCTGTACCCCCGGATCGGCATGAACGGAGCCTGGATTTCAACAAAAGAATGGTCGAAGAACGAAACAAGCCCGCTTGTGCGAAGCTGTTTCAAAACTCTTGTCATATGCCGCAATAATGGAAGTCATTGCTGTAGCATAGCGTAGCATCGATATGGCATCGCGCTCGGGGTGCGGCATCCTGAGCCGCACCACTATTCTGACATTGGCATTACATGGGGAAAATACGGGTAGTTGCAGTGCAGTACATCTCTCCAAGGCAGGTCCTGCGTATTGCATCTCGATAGACTGGTAGGTTCACTGCGCTCTCGCGGTGTGCAATCGGAATGAAACTGCGTACATGTTGCAGCTGAGCGACGCCTGGATTAAGTTAAGGACAGCAAATAAAGTGAGGTTTCATGCTGGAACCCTCACATCCACTGTGACAACCATGTTTCGAGCCCTCACATTCATGTATATGCGAGAGGCATTGCATGCTACATCTTTGAATCTACCTATGCATTCTGTACGAAGAGCAGTGTGCCACCTCCCGCCGCATTTCAAACGCTCACCACGTGCGGCGGCGGTTGTGCATTTACGACACCATCACAGCTACAAATGCAACATATTGCCGAAACACCAGGCCTGCTCGTAGATTTGCTGATGGAGCAGGATCGCAAGCCAGACCCATCACCACCACCGCTAGATCCACGGGACGCCAGCCTTGGAGACCGCATTGTGCGCAAACAGTTCGAGCTCGACCGTATCAACCGCGAGTACACCGTGCAAAGAGACAAGCTACGATTTACCAACGGCATCAATGCCGACACTCTGCATCGGTACCTGGCCACCCAGCGCGAGGACCATGGCGAGGTTGTGCGATTGCAAGCGGTGGTAGACCAACAACAGCGCATAATCCAAGACCAATACCGTACCATCAACATGCTCAGCGCCAAGGTGACGGACCAGCAGCGCAATGACAAAGAGCAGACTCAGGATATCTCTACACAGTTAGAAAAGGCTCTATTTCAACTGAATGCATTCAAAAACTACGCAACGTTGCTAGAATCAGAGTTGCTACATGTTGCGCCGCATGATCTGGACCATAGGTTTCGGGCTCAGGGCGCCACAATCGGCGATGGGTTTCGGTGGAATCTAAACAACGAGCACACCGAGTTGCTTGATCTGTCATCATTTGTCAATCCTAGAAGAAAAACACGTTGCAAGCCTAAGAAGGAGGTGAAGAAGAAGGCCGATCCGGGGGCGGGGTGTTGAAGCTGCCTGGATGGTGCGTAGGCACCGACGGAAACAGAGACGGTTTGGAAAGGAGCTGAGCTGTTTGCTTCGACCGCTGCTTGTCGCGGAAGTTTCCCAATCGTATGTTATAAATATCCCTGTTTAGAATAAACGCCCGTGGTTTGCGATTGATGATCTCGTCCAGTCTGGCCATCTCGCTCCCATCTGCGGCGGATGTCGAGCTTTCATCGTTCTTGGGTTTGTCCTTGTCCTTCTCATCTTTCTTTTTCTTGCGGTCGTTCCATTCTTTCTCCAGCTGCTCAATCTCCTTCTCTAATGCTTGTTTCTTGACCTTGGCAGCCTCGACCTCGGGGTCTGATTGTGGCGTTGCGAAATGATGGTCACTTAGATGCAACTCGCAGATGTAAAAAAAGTCCGATCTGCCATCTGCACATACCAGCACCGTCGTAGTGGGTTTGAAGCAGATGGAGCATGCTTTCGACGACGTGTCGGCCACCTTCCTGCAATGGTATTGGTTCTTGAACGGTTGTGACATGGTGGTCGAATCGGGGGGTGTCGTTGTGTCGTCAGTGCTCTCAGCGTGCGCTCGGCCCTACAACAATCCCCCGCCTTGGATGATTGATCTTCCTCACTGGAAGTACGCACTCAACAACCCGCTTTGTCCAATGCAAATAAGCCGGCCAAGGCTGCAACTTTGTCGGTTTATTTGATCTTCGCCTGCCTTTTCTCGTTCGGAAAATTTCTGGTTCTATTGTGATGTAAGACACTGGAGCTCAGACGCTGCCGCACGTACCTGGGAGCAAAGGCACGACATGTTTTGGCATCTACACACAAGAACAGCAATGTCAAAACGAATCAACGACGCGATCGATAACGATGAAGAAAAGGTCTTTGATGTAAGGTCAATTGAAAAGAGGCCTAAATTTCGCTAATAAGAATTGCAGCTGGGAAAGAAGAAAAAACTCACGGTTCGCCAGTTCAAAGGCATGATGCTGGTCGATATCCGCGAGTTTTACTCCAAAGATGGTAAAGAGCTTCCAGGAAAGAAGGTATATCATTTTCAGAGAACGCACAATTACTAACGTACTCACCAGGGTATCTCGTTGACTAAGGACTCGTGGGATGCGCTCGTCAAGGCAATTCCAGATGTCCAAAAGGCACTAGAAACTGTCGACGAAGGTGGAGTATTGCCAAAAAAACGAGTCAAAAAAGATGCAGACTCCAAAAAGGAAAAGAAGGACACCGAAAGTGACTCGGATTGAAGCGGGACTTGTGTTGTCTCTTATACAGCGGCTGGCCGCCGCACGATAATATAAATACATTTTAACGACTGGACGCCACTCGCGTCCACAGCTCCTCTAAATCTACCTCAAATAAATAATGTCCCGTGCCACCGCGTGATGCTACATACTCAGTATTAGGCACCTCCCTCAACAAGCCATTGCCCAGATATAGATCCATGTTTTCCCATCGATAATGGTACATGTCGAGCTGCAACCGCGACGTGAACCGAGCCAGCACCCTGATTGTTTTTTGGAACATTTCCGGAGCTTCTTCTGAATACCCTACGGACGGTCTCAATCGCAGCATGCTCAACTTTCGATCAACATCGAGAGATTCCAGAAGGTCCAAGTTCGCAAAGAAGCATTGCCCAATAAGCAGTGACTCCAAACCTGCTCCTAGGATAGCTCTTAGGTCGAAATCCTCAAAATAATAGCCCAACATGCCCATGAAACCGAAATGCTTGATCTTTGGTAACAATGGGTTCAGGAAGTCCATGAAATCCAACCCGATCTTGAACCTTTCAATGTACATTGTTTCGAGCTTGGGGAACGATTTCTGCAGCTGGTCCATTCGAGGACCATCCAATAACCCAGATGTGCCATCTGAATACAGATGCAAGAACCGAACACTTTCAATTACATCCACAGGGATAGTAAAATGACTCGTAGTAGTGTTCTGCAGCGATATCTCAACCAAGTTCGGGGGAACCCATCTAACTTCGCTATCGCGTACAACTACATTGACCAAAGTCAGCCCATACAAGTTTGGACATTGATCCAACAATTGAGCCATCTCGGTGCTGAGGTATTCCACCTCGCTACCGAAATTGAGATCCAACCGTTTCAACGAATGCGGAACAATAGTACACACTTTGCCACCCAGAGCATAGCCTTCTTCACGCCCTGGAGACAATCTCAAAAGCTTTACTTTGCTCGCTTCGCTCGAGGGTATTGAGACTTGCTGGTCGAACGATCCTGGAACTGAAATGTGGATGGCAGCTTTTGGGGGGACCACTTTCAGAAGTCGGGGCCAAATTGTTTCATTGAGATCTTTTATCGAATCTGGAGGTGCAAGTCCAGCATCAATCTGAAGTAATTCCAAGTTCACAAATCGGGGTACTGCATTGAGTAAAAACCAACACACAAGTTCATTTCCTTGGAGATGTTCGAATTGTGAGCCACCTTCATCCTCAGGATCACCAACATCAGGACCCAGAACACAATCAATGGCAATTGATTTGACCCAATTGAAAGACTGATCATAATAGCCCATATAAACAGCATGACAAAAGTCGACGAAATTGCTGCTTAATCCAATGGCAGTGGTGGATGGTTTCACCCCGGTGAACCCGGATAGCTCGATCGGATCACCGAGATGCTGGGCAAAATACGGCCCAATTACCTTGGACTTGCTGGAATTTATCCGTGGAGTTATTACACTTTTGTTCGTAGTCACGGTCGGCGAACCGTCGAATACCAAATTGCGCCATCGAATTGCGCTGATTGTGTCGCGAATCGCTTGACAAGATGCTATCAATTGAGCCCGCTCGTACGGCGTTAAATAGTCGCTAATGTGGTAGATGATTTCGGGCGGCACGTCCAATAACGGCGCCATTTTTGTTTTGTGATATTCCAATTCCACTCGCGGATTTCGATTTTACTAGTAACGAACAGAAAAAGGAGTAGTAAAAAGTGGTGGTAATGATGTTGAGAATGGTGGGTGGGTAAAACCTAGAAAAAGGGGAAACGGCGACGCTGTCAAGTCAAGATCGAGCGACGTACGAGCCAAAAAAAATAAACAACCACTTATGTAATGTATCCTATCCTTGCAACAAAGGCTGTATATTCTTTCTATCTGCTGCTACTACTAATGCCCACTCGTTAAATGGTTCGTGACCTTGATCTCGTGGGCTGGTTCATCGTGTTGTAACCATTTCTTCAGGGCTGACAGGGCTGACAGGGCAGGCGGGCAATCGAATCGCACCGTATCGATCAGAATAGCTACTACCGTACTTTGCAAGACAGAATCCTGACGATCCCCCAGTCGTCACCCGTCCATGCTGCAAGATTAGAGCAGCGAAACGGGACCGCCTATGGTTTGCCGGGGAAACCACTGCATAATTACGCATCGCTGCATTGAAGGTTCTAGACCAGCATGGAACCATACCGTACCATTGTAATTGTGGTGGCCGCGTTTCTTTGTTTGGTTATAGGAACTGTTTCGTTCATAGCTATCAATGAGGCGGGCATATTCCCATTGATTGATCCAGAGATGTTTTGATTCATATTCATAGGGGATACATCCCACGCCCAGTATGGCTGCATCATGGATTTTTGCTCGCTACGCTCGAAGAAATAGGGTCATATCAATGGACAATCGATTGGAATGTGCTGTATGAAGGGATTGTTCAATTTTTCGATCTTATCAAAGATCGGCCCCTTCCGGCCAAAGCACCTCAGCCAATGGACTCAAAGGCGATCAGCCTGATGTGAACGTTGTGAGGCCACAATCATTACCAAGAGAAAGAGAGAGAGAGAGAGAAGGTACCGCATTTCACCGAATGTGTGCAAGCAGTGAGCAGCGAGCAGCGCATTTCTCAAACAGCAGGAGTACCACACCATTGCCAACCAGGCATATGCACATGAAATTGAATCCCCGAACGCTTGGAATACGTTCCGGACCCCTTTTAGTCCGGGCTAAAACATCAGGAGATGAAGTATAAATCGTTGCCGTTGCATTAGTGCTATTGCCTTTGACCGGTGTTCCTGATGGATCTACAGACCACCCAGCCGTAGATATAGCCCCCCTCCACAAGGCCCAGTTGGTCCTGATTGACGGCTTCTTTCGGCTTAGAGACCAGTTGCGTCAGTAGGTTAGACCAGTGGATCCACCAGCCTAGCCGGCGTCAGTGTGCATAACCTTGATTCACCGGACCCCTCCAGCGCCCACGAGAGGCTACATTTCCGAATCGAGTGAACTAGAGGCATCATCGACGGCCGTCTATGATCCTGGAGGAGTAAATTAAGATGCTGGTGCTAATATACTGAATTCTAAGTTGGACCAGAACCATATTGCCCGTTCAGGCATCCATCTCTGTTCTTTATTTTTTCGCACACTAGGATCATCGAAGCATAAAACATGAAGCCAATTTGAGACTCGGTGACGTATTACGAATTAGCTGGTATGCCTATTCGATTCTGGGCTGCAGCAAGGCCCGGAAAAAAATCCTCACGCCACGGGGAAGGAAAGGGAACCGGAATCCTTCACATACCCACTCGGCTGGTGCGGTGCGTTCGGAGAGCGTGCGTCACAGAGTTTGCCCTACTCCTCCTTGACTTTATTCTATTCACTCCTGGTCGAACCACCTCTGTCAGCCGAATTTCTCTTTTGTCCCGTCTTTGATAAAACAAATAAATACCACCAACATTGAATGACTCGTTGATATTTCCTCTCGACAAGTTTAACCTACCGACATCATGGGCTCTGCGATCCCTGCCTCCAACGACCGCAGTGATCGTGCTCACCAAACATCAACGCCTCCAATCATGGAGCATTCGGTATTGCCAATCCCCACCACAACTACATCCATATCTACAGCATCCAATACTGCTACTTCGGTTTCTCCTCATCATCGACCAGCAGTAGCCCCGCATCTTTTTGGTGGTTCTCCCTCTCCTCCCGCCTCAAAGGGTTCGTACAGTTCATTACCATTAGCCGCCGCAACGGCCTGTCATTCGCACTACCATCAGCAGGGAGCGGTTAATTCCAAGCTTCATTACATTCTGCATAAGGATTCCGAGGAAAAGGCACAATCCCCGTCGTCTATGGCGACGGCTCTGAATTCTGCTAGCACCGGCTCGATGCAGAGGAGTGCTAGCATAGGACACAGCGCCTCTTTATTACCACAGAATCAACATCGTGGCCAGAGAAGCAACAGCAGCGCTCTGGCGGGTTCGATTTCTCCAGCAGCTTATCGTCGTTGTTCTCGAGATTCTTTATTACATGCAGCATTGTCCGCTCCTCCGACTCCTCGTGGGAGCCCATCGGCTCCTATGTCGCCAATGGTCCAGGCACAATCGAATTCCCAAAGCAGCTTGTCGGTTAAAGAGACTCATCATATAAATATCGACGTGGATCCAATAAGCGGCAAGAAATATCTCAACAAGTACGAGATTATCCGGGAGCTTGGACGAGGGCAGCACGGCAAGGTGAAGCTCGCTTACGACTCGTCAAGCGGGGAATATGTGGCTATCAAGGTGGTTGATCGAACTGGCCGTCCACGATTGGGTCGACAGAGCCGAACAACCCAGGAGGACAAAATCCGACGGGAGGTTGCTATTTTGAAGAAGTGCTGCCATCCGAATATTGTCAGATTAATCGAAGTGCTGGACGATTCGACAAGTAAAAAGATTTATTTGGTGCTGGAATATCTGGAAAAGGGCGAAGTACGTTGGCAAAATAAGGAAGGCACTCCTGTCATGGCCAGAGGACAAGCCAAATCGTCAAGTCGCGATGTGCTGAAAGGGCTGGAATACTTGCATTATCAGGGGATCATTCATCGGGATATCAAGCCCGCGAATCTGTTGTTATCTGCCGATGAACGGGTTGAGATTAGTGATTTTGGGGTTTCCTATGTTTCTAGTCCGGACAATGATGATGAGTTTGAATTGGCGAAAACTGCCGGCACGCCGGCGTTTTTCGCCCCAGAAATGTGTGTAACAAGTGCCGAGCACCGACCAGCTATTACGAGCAAGATTGACATTTGGGCATTTGGAGTGACGTTGTTTTGTTTGATCTACGGCAAGGTTCCGTTTGATGCTGATTCGGAGTTTGAACTTTTTAGTGTCATTGCCCATGATCCGCTGGTATTTCCGGATGAAGAGGAAGAAGAAGAAGGAGAACCTAAAATGCCGCCATCAATGTTTTACAGTAGAGATTTGCAATTCGATATGGAGACTGGTGAAGTGGACCTGAAACAACAACAGCATCACCGGCCATTGTCGCCTCGTGCAAGCGATGCAGATTTGGAGTTGGCCAAGGATTTGATGCGCAAGCTGATGGAAAAAGACCCGCTTAAACGTATCGGACTAGAAGAAATTAAGCGGCATCCGTGGATCTGCGATGGCATGAGCCATGCCGAAGTCGAGGACTTTTTGCGAGAGCCACAGGACATGGAACAGCCGATCCAAGTGAGTGGTGATGAAGTACGACTGGCCGTTTCTGGCATTACAGGTCGGATCAAGCGTGGATTGACCAAATTTGGATCGTCGGCATTGCAATTTGCCGGACTGCGACGTCGCAAGAGTTCAACTTCATCAGCCTCATCATCAAAGAATAATTGGGGCTCGGCGAGTACCAGCCGGTCTACTTCTCGAGAGCCTCCAACCACACGAACCAGCATATTTTCCATGAACAAGCACGCCAGTAATGAATATTCCGGATCCACTCCTTCTATTGGTCGTTTACGACCGAATGTGAACACTGAAGCATCAACACGGCCATTGTCCATGGCCATGAATCCACCGAATAATCGGCCCCAGCCGCCACGCAAAACAATGTCTTCAAGCTCCAGCAATACTAATCTACATGGTATTTTGGCCGGCGAGCTCAATGACTTGCGAATTGACGATGTTCCAGAGCATTTGCAGCAACATGAAGACGACGATTTGGAATTGTCTCTATCGTTTGGAACCGACTTTGATGACTCTGTGACTACTCCCGTGGACACGAATATGCTTGGAGACGAAGATGAAGAAGAAGCCATTGCGAAAATGTATCATCATTCAAGGAACGAGAAGATGGCCGCTCACACAACACCCAGCAGTTCTACCAACATGGCAGCTGCTAGTTCTAACATCACACCTGCAGCTCGATCTGAACGACACGGCTTGATGCGGTCACCACGGGCCTTTTCTCAATTGTTGGATTCGCAATCATCTGATGATTCGGATGATGGTGAATTGACTTTGGTTCTGGGTCCATCGCGAGCTGTTTCACAATCGTCTAGTCATCGTCGTCTTGATATGGGCAAAATGGGTGGATCGATACGTCAACCTCGACGGGAGCGATCTTCTCAGGAGATGGGGCGTGATGATCAGGACGGGTCGTCTTCGTCAACTACTGAGGCTCCCATTTCAAGGAATAGAAGTAGAAGTGTGACGGTAGCAATTCTGCAACGGTCTGGTGGTGATTATGAATAGCTTTTTTATTTATTATTAATTAATGCTTTTTTTTTTTGAGCAGAGGCGCGACGCGTTTTTTTCCCTTTAATTGAACTTCTCCCGACGCGTCGGTCTCTTGTCCTCCTTCTTGACACCAACAACAATATGTTCCGACAAAGCAGAAAGAAGCGATTGCACGAGCGTAAAGTGGACACGGTGGAAATTAACCGAAAGTCGGAATATCCGTTCCGGCTGTCGTTTTACAACTCGCCTCCAATGCAGGAAATCACAGTGGACGAGTTCGAAACGTGGGCCATTGACCGACTGAAGGTGTTGGGGGAGATTGAGGCATGTCAGTTGAGGAACAAGACCCATGCAGAGATGGAAAAGGTTTTGAAGCCGCTTCTTGATGAGAGCTTGCCATTGAGTCTGTCAGGTGCGTTGAAAAATGTCGACGAGGAACGGAAAAAAGATCACTATTCACATTTCATTCTACGACTGGCGTTTTGCCGGTCGCCAGATCTCCGCGATAGGTTTGTCAGGTTAGAAACAGCTTTGTTCAAGATGCGATACAGCAATGACAATCCGGCCGACCGTCAACAATTTGTGAACAGTCTGGATTTTGCATGGGAAGGTGTTGAACCGAGCGAGCTGGAGCAATTGCAGCATATACTTGGTTGGCAACCGAGTAAAGAGTATTTCAAGGTGGACTTTGAACAGGTTCCTGAGTTGGTTTCGAATCGAATGGTAACATTATATCAAGGCAAAGCATATATCCCGACGTCGTTACAGGTGACGTTATTGGTATCAGAATTCCAATCGCGACTAGCCCGCGACTTGGAGATTACTGCTAGGGCAATTCCACGTCTAGACGAAGACGATCGATTGGTACCGATCTTGAATCACTTGGCCCTGGGAATGCCAGCACAGAGTTATACTTCTGTGGCTCGAGATGGCGATGCTATTACGGCCGACCAAGTCGACTCATTGGCCAAGAGGGGAGACTTCCCGTTGTGCATGAAGCATATGCATAATTCTGCCACAGCCGATGCACACGCTCTGTACGAAGTGCGACAGCAGTATGGAGGGTTCCTGAAAGGCATTGGATTGTCTGTGGACGAATCTCTAAAATTCTGGCGAATGACGTTCAAACGTCTCACCGAGGACGAGTTCCGCAAGAGATACGCCTACAACATTCGGCACATGTATGCATTGGAAGGGTCGCGGATCGATTACCAGCCCATGGGCTGCGTGCAGATCACCAAGTCGCAGGGAAATGGCAACCACGGGTGTCCGTATCGAACGTTTTCGCAGGCCAATCTCACTGCGTCGCTACAGCAGATGGGCATTACTGATAAACAGGAGCTGACTAAGATCAACCAATATGTCGAGCAACAGAAGTTCAATGTGGCATGTACGCAGGTCTACGAGCTCACCCACCCTCAGGACCAGGCTGAGATCAAGGAGACCATCGTGCATCCTAATGTCTACTTTGACCGTGCTTTTGCTACTACCAAGCGCGTCGAACAGGTTCAGCCTGAGCAGTCTCCCGCTAAGGCATAATCTTGCGACGCCAGCCGCACGAGCAGTGCGCATGAATGCGGCGCACATGAGCATCCATCATCCATATTCGGGTCTGTACATGCCTTGATAGTTTATTTACGTATCTCAATAAAAACAAACACTTGGTTATCGGAATAATGTGGGCTCCGCTTACCGCTAACCTGCTTACCACCACCGTATCGTCCACATACGCGCTCCCACCGACCCGATGCAATCTCCGACACATCACCACCAGCACACGCCACGCTACACCTACGCTTCATAGAAACTCAAACTCAATTAGCAAAAGCAAACGGCAACATGTCATATCATAACGTAACCTCACATCAAGACGAAGACAACATGCTGATCGGCGACGACGTCGAGGAGGAGTTTATCGTCAACGACGAAGACATTGATGGCGTGCCGCCACACTCGAGCAACCAGTATGGCGGGTTTGGCAGCACCAACGAGTACACAATTCCAGAACCAGCGGACACGACGCAACTGGGCTCTGAGCGGCTGGAGCAGCGGAGGTTCATGGGCGGCGACACACTGGACGAGCCAGTGTGGACGACGCTTCTGCGGGACTTCAAAGCAGTGGGCATGCGATTACGACAGGTGGTGTGGCGGAATGCCAACGACGACAATTTATCTCCATCTGAAGCACAGCAGTGGGACTTGTGGGGACCATTGATCTTTTGTTTGATCATATCCACTGTGCTGAGCATGACTGCGCCAAACCACCAGTCTAGCATTGTGTTTTCCGGCATGTTTGCATTAATTTGGCTTGGTCAGATTATCGTGACCATGAATATCAAGCTCTTGGGCGGAACGATATCATTTTTCCATGCATTATGTGTTACTGGCTACTCGCTATTCCCGCTAATGGCGGCGGCCATTTTGTCGGCATTTGTGTCGTACCGGTTGATTCGACTACCGATTGACACGGTATTTGTGGTATGGGCCATCTATTCCACCACGAATGGTCTCAAGAACTCGGGGGTATTGCCGTCCAGAGTGTTTTTGGCTACCTTCCCAGTGGGGCTATTGTTTGCAGGAATTGGGTGGTTGTGTGTTATTACATAGATCAGTTAGGTAGCTAGCTAGGTTGAAAACGATTGCAAGTACGACGCTACCGACGACTCATTGTCAAATGTCCAATTGTCAAACCATCCCAGACTGGACTGGAAATCCGACGAAGGTTGGCTGGAATCGGGATCGCCCATCATGAACTCCTGAGGCATTATGGGCGGCGGAGGACCACCAGCCATCGGCGGTGTACTATGAGCTTGCTGGAGGCGATTGTATGACGAAGTCGACGACGACGGTGAGCTCATAGAATGACTCTGATCGAGCGGTACCAGTCCGCCACTACGGTCAAACTTGGACAATGCTGCGAAATGTCGCTTGTTGATCTCGGGCCCACCATGCTCAATGCCGGCCCGCTGCAGCTCGTGCTGAGACTCTTGGAGCCGCATGCACACCAAATGGTTGAGAGTCTTCAACGCCCATTGGCACTCTTTGGCCATGGCAAACCGATCTGCTGCCACGAAGATATCAGCAATCTCCATCGCCTTGACCACATACGGGGTGAGCTCGGCATGGCTGGCAATGCCACCGTTGATAAATAGAAGCATCACCGTGGTGGCATGATACAAGGTGAGTAGAGTCATCCACCATACCGTACGTGCTTGGCCCTGATGATGGATCATAATGAGCTTGTCCACCGCCGTAATGATCCCCTTGGCTGATGCCAACACCGCCCGCCGCTCGGACGTAGCCACGTTCATCTCCATTCTAGGCGACGACGCCATCGCCAGCACCGAAAGCCGGTAGGTATAAAACACACAATCATGGAATTGCAACCGCAATTGGCACACCATATTTGCATCGAATGGATGCGAAGTTTTGGGATGTATCAGGTCGGAGTCGCTACCAAGTCCAAAATCAACGTCCATCATGAGATTCCAATCACACAGATCGCTGTACACTTGGGTCGTAATGCTTTGAGGAACATGCCCAACCGTATTATTCAGCGGAGTGACACATTGTGCTAGCCGGATAAGTCCATATGCCATGGGAGTCAGCCATCCGTCGTCCGAATACTGGGACAGTGCATCCCAGGTAATCTCTTCATCACGGAAGAAAAACGATCGACCGAGATCAACACCAAGCAGGCGGTCCCAGGTATAGCAGCACCAGAAAATACGCACACTTTTTTGGCTCTCATAGCCCGGCCGGTCCGAATAGAAATTCTTTTTCATCAGCCCCAGCCCATACGCGAGCCGCAGTGCTTGACCCAGGATTGACCAACATGTAGACTGACGATGAACTGCTCGAAGGTACATGGTCAGCAGTAGCAGCCCTTGCACAATCTCCATCGATTCCCATTCAAAGGCAAACGCCTGGATCGTGGCATACGCATCATCAAAAAGCTCTTCTTCAAGCCCGGGTGGATACTCCCGCTGTTCCACCACCTCGCTCCATCGCATCGCGATGGCGCAGGCGATGTGGAAAATGGCGATAAACAGCCGGCATTCGGGCCTCTCGTGGTTATCCATAGCACTTTGATATTGTTTCATGAACATTGGCCGGTGTAGAATTGCGTAATATGGGTTAACATTGTCGAAAAAGTAGTTCAATAAATAGTCCTCAAGCTCCCTAGACAAGATCTGCTTTGGAATGTTAATTGGTCGAGGCGAGAGATAGTGACTACCGCTCAGATTATACCCGTATGCCTGGATCCGGGGAATCGCTGCTAGTCGCTGATTAGCAGGGGTCAGTGATTGTCGGATGTTTTTGCCGAACACATTACCGAGCATTTGGAAATATCGATTGGAATACCGCACTTTGCTGAAATCGCCAGAAGTATGCTCCGGTTCCACAATCTCTCCCAATGCCATGGGATCTTCGTTATACACGTCCTGGGCAGTGGTGGTGGAATACATCGTCGGGCTTGATATTTGACTGTCTAAACCACCACCACCGTCATCGGATCCGCTGACTTTCTGCTCCAGTTGAGAAATCCGATCCATCAATCGCCGTATCGTGTCAGCCGAAGGCCTGTTTCCAAATGGAGACTGTGGGGCTCCTGAAAACCGACTATTGAGCGATGAAAGCGGCCCGTTATTCTTGGAAATGCCCCCACTGATCGGACCCTGCAATGCTGGCTGCATGACTCCCTGGTTCGAAGCAGAGTACAAGCACACCCGTCCGTTCTTATCACACGAGCTACAGGGGTTAAAGCCGTCGCATTTGGTCTTTTTCCGTTTGCAAATGTCGCATGCTTTCGACACCCGTAGCCGCTCCCGTGGCTGGCCCGTTCCTGACCCTAGTTTCCCGTTACCCGAAAGTGGCGATGCTGAACTGCCTCCAGCCTGTCCCAGAGGCGACCCTGTGGCATGAATGTCCATACTGTACTTTTTTTTTTAGCTGGTGGGGCGGTTGATTGATTGATTGATCGATTGATCGATTGATTGTCTTGGCGTTAAAAGAAGGGACAAAACGACAATCTGATAATTGTCGGGTGCAGAGTGTCGGGAGGAGTCGCCGTCTACCGCCGACTATGACTCAGATAGGCTCCTTCAACTTTCCCTCCAATGTATCATATCGGTGGATTTCGCTGAATAATTTGAGACCAATATGCCTTCGATGTTCTTTTTTCTCCCCTCTTGGTTTTATCTCATGAATCGGCTGAGGCTTGCGAATCATTTTGAAACATCCCTCCGTCAAGGGATCTCAACTGTGATTCAAGAGCCTCGAGAAAGTTTGGTGATGTCAAAAATTGTTCCTGCGCAAGCGTTGGGAGTGAGAGCCGCTGCGGCCGGTGGACTCCGTCAATGAACCGATCGGCGAATGTACGGCCCGAATAGGTCGCAGTTGTTACATAGTCCTGCAACTTTTATGCTCGATGATCAATAGATGAGTGTGCTCAGTGACCGCCTCTCCATACACAAATCATCCATTTAATCCGCGGCTCCGGATTTAAGTGGCCCTTAAGCATTGTTCCAAGACAACAGCAAACCGACCCAGGCACACTGCCCCATTGTGGCCCAAGCCAAGAACCCAGGAATAAAGCAAGCATTTTTCTTTCTTTCTACTTTATTTTCCTCCCTTTCGCTACGCCGTTAACCTCGGAATTCTACCTTTGTATTTGTACCAACATACCCGACGAAGATGTGGAAAGTTTTTCACCATTGGGGGTTGCCTCTATTTGCATGTGTGGTCTGGTGGGGAATGCTTATCTCACTATTGACTGCTTGGGCAGTCCAAGGTGTATGTGTAAACTTTGTTTATGGGTAGTACTAACTCCAAGCAGCACCCAATATATTCGTTTGTTGACAGCACAAAACGTATTCTATTTATTTCGGATATCGCGGCTACGAATCTTCAGCCAATTTTCATCAGCTGTGCCTCTGTTGAAGCGTTATGTTTTGTACTAAGTCTCGCGTCAGAGCGATACTTGCGACACGCTGGACGGCTGTATCCAAACTGGCGACGAAT
Organism: Blastobotrys parvus; assembly: GCA_030564285.1. Classification (NCBI taxonomy): domain Eukaryota; kingdom Fungi; phylum Ascomycota; class Dipodascomycetes; order Dipodascales; family Trichomonascaceae; genus Blastobotrys; species Blastobotrys parvus. The sequence goes on from JAJLUP010000056.1 coordinate 15,408, forward strand.
CGAAAAGATACTAGCAGCATTTTCCATCTTCTTTGCAATTATCGGCCAGCTGGGAATCATCATGGTGGCATGTTTCAATACCCATATCTTCTCGACCGTCCATGTGTCGTTTTTGGTGGTTTTCATCGTCGGTATGGGGCTAAGTGCGCTGCTTACTATTGGCGAGTATGTCATTCTTGATCGAGCATATCCACAACTACACCGGATCAAAATCTCGTATGCCATCAAAGGGTTGTGGTTTTTGGTTGCATTAAGCCTGGCCATTGCATTTGCAGTGCTGTCGTTTGGCGGTAAAGAGAACCCAGCAGCAGTTTGTGAGTGGACGTTGGCTTTCTCATTTGGATTCTATTTGCTTTCGCTGGTTTACGACTTGGCTCCAGCAGCTTCCACACCAAAGGGAAAACTGCTCGAGGCCAAACTCAGTCAACAATTAAGCCGAGCCGCATCCTGGGTTCCAGGGGTACAGTCGGACGAAGAGCCTGTCCAGCAACCTTCCATGAACACCCAAGGCGAGATGCGGGAACACAATGCTAGCCATCTTGGCGATGCCGTCATTCAACATCGATATGAAGAGAGTGCTGATGTTCGCCATTCACCTACTCAGGTTGTATAGACGGGTGGTCTCAGTGGCAACCTGAGTCCCGCGTCCGTTCTAGTTTGTGGGGCTTTGTATATTTATTTTCTCAGGGAATTGTAATTAGAGGTATAAGAAGTAAAGACAGAAAGAAAAATAAAAAATACTAGAATCAATTTGAAGCAATAAAACTAATAATTATAAAAATCAATCATCCTTATGAAATCTCCTCGGTAAACACTCCGGTGGCACCAGTGGCTGCCTTCACCACTGTATCCACGGCCGATTTGACATTCTTGTCGGCCTTTTCGCGAGTTTCTTCAGATGAATCAAACCATTCATCCGTTTTCTGTTCCTCTTCCTCGTCTTCGCCGTCAGAAAAACCGGAAAACCTCTGTTGCACAGCGTTGCTCAACGGCTTGTTGGCACTAGCAGCGACCGGATTCGGAGTAGACGATCGCGGCGTAGCTGATTTTGGACTAGCTGAAGTGACAGCAGCCTTAGCAGCAACGGCAGCAAGAGCACCGCTAGGAGCCTTGTCAGACTGGGTCTGTAGAGGCACCTTTTCCTTTGGCTTGGTGGTAAAGGAAGAGCTTGTAGTTGTGGTTGTGGAAGTCTTGGGTGCGGCGGCAGCGGCTGAAACCAACGGCGGCGCTTTGTCACCTTCCCGACTCCCAATAGACAAGCCTCGGATCCTGCCCGGATTGGCCCTCTTGATGGCATTTTTGAAAAGTCCAGTGAACTTGTGCCGCCTGGGAGACGACTCGTCATCTTTGACTGCACTCGGTGCAGCAGCAGTGGTACTGTCAACCGCAAGCTGCTTGTCACTGTCTGTGCCTTCAGTGAACCGGCTGGTAGCCGCAGTAGTGGACTGAAGAGTGGACGACGTAGTAGTAGCTGGTGGGCTTTGGCTCACCACCTTGATATCGACAGAATCAAGCCCATTCTCATGACTATTCACGAGCTCCCATTCCTTATCATCAGAGTCGTCTTCATCCTTTCTGGACTGAGGCAAGCCGATCTGGCTGACAGTCGGGCCTTCAAGAGCGCCAGTGGTAAGACCACTGACGTTGGCAGCTTCCGGATCACCCCTGGACGAGGCAGCAGTGGAAACATTTGGCAAGCCGATGTGGCTGACAGTCGGGCCCTCAAGAGCACCGGTGGTGAGACCACTGACGTTGGCAGCTTCCGGATCACCTCTGGACGAGGCAGCAGTAGAAATATTTGGCAAGCCGATCTGGCTGACAGTCGGGCCCTCAAGAGCACCAGTAGTAAGACCGCTGACGTTGACAGCTTCCGGATCGCCTTTGGAGGAGGCAGCAGAAGCAGGCAAGCCGATCTGGCTCACAGTTGGACCCTCAAGAGCACCGGTGGTGAGACCACTGACGTTGGCAGCTTCCGGATCACCCCTGGACGAGGCAGCAGTGGAAACATTTGGTAAGCCGATGTGGCTGACAGTCGGGCCCTCAAGAGCACCGGTGGTGAGACCACTGACGTTGGCAGCTTCTGGATCACCTCTGGACGAGGCAGCAGTAGAAATATTTGGCAAGCCGATCTGGCTGACAGTCGGGCCCTCAAGAGCACCAGTAGTAAGACCGCTGACGTTGACAGCTTCCGGATCGCCCTTGGAGGAGGCAGCAGAAGCAGGCAAGCCGATCTGACTCACAGTTGGACCCTCAAGAGCACCAGTAGTAAGACCACTGACATTGGCAGCTTCCGGGTCGCCCTTCGACGAGGCAGCGGTGGAAACAGTTGGCAGTCTCAGTTTACTGACAGTAGGGCCCTCAAGCGCACCTGTGGTAAGACCACTGACATAAACAGCTTCCTTGTCGCCCTTAGTCGAGGCAGCAGTAGAACCACCAGGTAGTCCCAGTTTGCTGACAGTAGGGCCTTCAAGAGCACCGGTGGTAATACCACTCACATAGACAGCTTCAGAAGCATCAGTAGTAGGAGCAGCATACTCGCCAGAGTCTTCACCCTCGTCGTCGTACTGAGAAGCAATAGTAGCGGCTTCTTCAGCAGCCAGACCCTTGGCGGCAACATCCTTCTTGGCCGCATCGACTTGCTCCGAAGCCTGGGCGAGCTCGCGCTCTTCCGCTTCCTTGGTCAGTCGAGCCTCTTCGGCAGCGGCTTCGGATGCAGCTTGCTCTTCAGCCAACCGAGCGGCTTCCAGTCGAGCCTCAGCAGCCTTCTGCAATGCGGTCACCTTGGCGAGCTCTTCCACTGCCATCGATTCAGCATGTTTCTTTTCAGCAGCAGCAGCCTTCAATCGCAGCCGTTCCTGCTTTCGATTTTCGGCGACCTCCTTCTTCTGCTGCTTGAATCGATCTCTCTTTTCCCGCTCAATCAAATTGTTCTGCTCCTTTTCCGCCTTTTTGGCTTGGACTCCTTCCAGCTTGAGCCGCTTCTCTTCAGCCTTGCGTTCATTGTGAAGCCGCTTTTCTTCAGCCTTGCGCTCATGATTCTGCCGCTTCTCCTCAGCCTTTCGCTGCCGCTCTTCTTCCTCAGCCTGTCGACGTTCTTCATCTTGTTGACGCTGAGTCTCAGCCTTTTCAGTAATCTCGCTCAAAACTGGAGCAACATTCTTTTGAGCAATCTTCTCGATTTCAGACTGCGTCATAAACAGCCCACCACCAATATCGATCTTACCATGATGGACCATCCGCTGCTGGCTGTTCTTATTGGCCAGCTCATATGCTGCGGCGTAAGACTTTGCATCACCCCACACCCCTCGCTCAACGAGTCGGCTATCGATATGAGACAACGATACATCAGCATTTGCTCGCGCAGCCTTCATCAGTGCATCATGCTGCTTAACCGATTGCTTGACAGCAGTAGCATGAGCTTGATCATCCTTGGCTTTCAAACCATCCAGTTCGGCCTTGGCCACAACTGAAGCAGATGCAGCAGCATTAAGACTCATGGCCCGATCTTGACGACTGACATTCGCCGCAAATGATGGTACAGCAGTACCATACAAGTTGGACAACCGTTGAGATGCTCGTTGCTTGGCAACCTCTTCCAAATTGCCGATATTGTGCAGGCCATCACCACTACCAACTGTCTTGGATCGTGATCGTGCAAGCGCAGCAGCAGCCGCTTCTTCTTCTTTTTTCTTCGTCGATTCATTGTTCTTGTTGTAAACGTGCATGCTGACGCTTCGTACCAGTTCGCTCTGAGTAGTGCCCTTGCCTCCGGAGAAGGTGGCAGTGGCAGCTGCATCCCCAGTGCCCCATGCATAAGCATCTGGCAGTTTTTGGGCAGCAAAATCCCCAGCCGGAGTCTTGTGTGCACTCAATGCTGCCAGACTGGCATTCCGTTCTTTCAAAGCCGCAGCTGCCCCGGCAGCACTGGTGTTTGCGATTTCTTCTTGGTTTGCCGCAGTCTTGTCCTTGGCGAGCAATGCTGCGGAAGCAGCACTGGAAGAGGCTTCGGGTCGCCAGATCTCCGGGGAAGTTTTGCTGCTATTGGCCAAAACAGCTGCAGTACCGGCCGTTGGGCTCTTTTCATGTTGCCAAAGCTTCAAACTCAAGTCTGAGTTGTGAGCCAACACTGCTGCACTTCCAGAAGAACTGGTTGGAACTCCAACAACCGGAGCACCTGGTTGTTCATAGATACCATATTTCAATTGCTTTCGATACTGAGCAGCAGCAGCAGCTGGGGAAAGCTTCTTAGGTGTCCCAGAAGTAGTTGACCCAGATGAACTACTACTGGTTGTTAGAGCAGCAGCAGCAGGTTTGCCTGAGCCTGACGTCCTTGATGGCTTGGCTGCTGAGGGACTTACTGCACTCATAATATTGTTGTTGTGCTAAAGCTTACTGTGGGGAGTGTAGTAGAAAAACAGATAACACTCCAGAACAGAAAGAATGGCGATATGTCAAGAAAGAGAGTTTTAAAAAAATTAAGACAAGAACAAACAACCGGTATAAGGAACCTGGGGACAACTACTCAAAGAGAGGCGGGTTTTCTTAAGGGCCGATCGTCAATTATGCGGGTTCGCCAAGTACCTACCGCACACTAAACAAGGTTTCTGGGGACGGCCCCCATTTTCTTGTTCAAAAAAAAAAAGGTCAAGTGCCATCAAACAATGTGAGACTTGATAGATGACGAATGATTCTCACTAAACTACTGTTATTGGTTGTTTATTGGTTCGTTGGTGATGAGCCGAGAAGCCCTTCGCCATAGCAACACAAAGAAACTTTGCCTGGTGCGGCCCGGCCGCAATCGGTATAGCCATAGCAAACAAAGCGGATTGGGCCACCACCCCCGATCAATTGACCTCTTCTTAAGACTGCTATTGCGTGAGCATGTTTGATTTTGACTTTGCTTTTGCTCTTGCATGGGTGGATGTTGATACCGGTTCCTTGGATCTAGACCAGCAGATTCTTCCATCATCTGTCACGGAACGCTTCCATTGCATTGCATTGCTGTTCGCTGCAGCTGCTACGGATCGATGGGTTGATTGCTGAAGCATGCAGCAGGGCATCGTTGACCCAAAATATCGTTTTTGCCGGTCTCTGGGTCGCCCAACTCGTCCAATCGCAAGCCGACGAACGAGTCCAGTCTAATCTAACCATGGTTTGCAATAGCTTAGCTTCCCATTGAAACCTTCCTAGTTAATCGTGGGGTGGAGAGCAGCTCAGGGAAAAACAAGCGTACAGAATCAAAGACACTTGTGCTGGCCGAGGTTTTCCTAGTAAGGCAAAGGAGAACGCAACATGACGTCATTTCTCGATGTCCCCTCCGCCTCGTCGTTTCGGCACGGAGCGAAATTATTGTCGCCGGGCAGTGTCAATGCATTGGATATAATTGTCGATACTAGCTCTTTTTCTGTTTGGTTTGCTGTTATCAAGTCTCTCTCTGCATTGCCAATGATCTAAAAAGCCGCCCTCAGGTTATCCCCCCATTTATCGACAGCAGAGCTCAAAACTATGGATACCAAGTAGCTCAAACTCATCCAGAGTAGTTGATAATGTCATTGGCTATCTATAATAGGGTGGTAATATGGTTCTGAACTGGTAACGAATGACCAATGATCTACCCGGCGCCTGAATCAGCCGCCAGGCCGGCTGAGCCGCATGAGAATTGTGAACACTGTAGACAACTTTGAGACTGATCCAGCATAATTGGACAGTATTAGATGCTAATTTGAAGGGGTTGCTCTTCGTTCGTTATCCTCTTTAGTGAACGTCACGGTGAGTTGTGCCTGCCTGGTCGAGGACATAGCGGCGGCGGCCGCTCACAGCTCGTCTTCCCAAGTATCAGACTCACACTGGGGTATTTTTGGATTGTCACGTACCAACCCGACCCACCGTATCAAACTACATTTAGAACCCAGTATGTCAACCAACCTAATATTAGCTTTGCCGGACGCCGTTCTTGTGAAGGCCCGTCACGATATCATGCCCAGGCCATTTCGCGGACAAGTCTTTCTGAAACCCTGGCAATGCACATTGGCGGACGCTATGTCATGGCGGCGGTGGCAGCTCATCTGAGCGTGCTAATATTTTTCAGCTTGCTACATTGGCATTATAGTGATAAGAACATCCTTTTCAAAGACACAATTCAAACGAAAAGTGAATTGCAACACGAGGTAATGGGATTAGGAAAGAGATTCAAATCACGAATACTTGCTAGATTCCACCGAGACGACGACAACGAAGAAGACGACGACGAAGACGAAGAAGAATTTGACGAATCCTTGGACGTGATGGAACCAGCCACAGATGGACCACAATCAGGATACAAGTCTGTATTGTATTTCTGCAATTGGGCTATTTACGACCGAAAGCATTTCCCAGCCGACATTCCCGTCGATCGAGTAACCCACATATTGTACGCATTTGCCAACATCAACCCCGAAACCGGTGAGGTTCAGCTGACCGATCCATGGGCTGATACCGACTGTACTATCAGCTCGCCGCCGCCAATGCCGGGACAGTCTACGGTGGGCCCAGCCCGACGTAAGGGGGGATGTTTTGGTGAGTTCTACAAGCTGAAAAAAACACACAAGCACTTAAGGATCTTGCTCTCGGTTGGAGGGTGGTCGTACAGTGCCAATTTTGCACGCGGCGTTGACAGTGCTGAGAAACGGGACAGTTTTGCCAAATCAGTGGTTGATTTGGTCAATTTGCTGGCATTAGATGGGGTCGATTTGGACTGGGAATACCCAGAGACCCCAGAACAAGCCGATCAATATGTCGATTTGCTTCAACGGGTTCGTGCTGAGCTGGACAAGTTGGCTAGAGACATGGGCTTGCCATCGGACCAATTTGACCTGTCCATCGCCGCACCCGGTGGGCTGGAGCAGCTGGCCAAGATGCGGGTTCAAGACATGGACAAGATCTTGTCATTTTGGAACATTATGGCATATGATTTCTCAGGTTCGTGGAGCCAGGTCACTGGATATCATTCCAATTTGCACCGGGGCCCATTAAGTGGGGCTCATGCTGTTGAATCATATCTACAACTGGGAGCCAGTCCACACAAGCTGGTTTTAGGGGTTCCTATTTATGGCCGAAGTTTCACCAACACCACAGCAGGGGTTGGAAAACCGTTCAACGGCACGGGCCCGGGAACATGGGAAGCTGGTGTATACGATTATAACAGACTGCCTCTTGAAGGAGCCAAAGAACATGTCGATAGAGATGCTGTGAGTGCATGGTGTTATGACAGGAACACATCGACCTTGGTTACGTATGACAATGCCGAAACCATACGCAAGAAAGCAGCATTCATCCGTAAAAACAATCTAGGCGGAGTCATGTACTGGGAATCGTCTGCAGATTACCCAGTGAGCGATCCTCGCTCGTTGATTGCGGCCGTTACGGACGAATTGGAATACTTGGACATGCGGGACAACCGAGCTATACGTGAATATGTGGCCCGTAATGAGACTTCACCATAAAATCAACTGTGATCCAATCCTGTGGCACACGTGTATGAGAGGAAAGTGCGTTGCGCGCCGCTTGTTGTTACTTTTATGTGGGCTCCTCCGGAGGAAAAGCCCACCACCCCATCATTCTGTGTAGATTAGGGCCTAGTTTATTTCACCCACACACACACCACATACTTTCTCACTACTCCAACAGGCTTGTTTGTCCTTTTCTGCCCGTATGAAGTTTGGCAAGTATCTGGCTCGTCGGCAGCTAGATTTGCCAGAGTATTCTGGTTATCTGATTGACTACAAGGCGTTGAAAAAGGTATTTGTTTGATAAAATGGATGGCACTAACGTAGTTCCCTAGTTGATCAAAAAGCTGAGTGCTCCGGATCCAGAGACTCTTGCTACTGCTTCTCAGAAGGAGATTGAAAAGTCGCTTCAACAGAATAAGGCGACGTTTTTCTTTACATTAGAGCGAGAGCTTGAGAAAGTGAACAACTTTTACCTGCAGAAGGCTGAAGAGCTGAAGCTGAGAATCAACATTTTGATCGAAAAGAAACAAACTGCATATAGACAGGGCCAATTGGACTCGAAATCCTCGGTGGCGTACATTTCATTGCATGAAGCGTTTTTGAGGTTCAGACGAGACTTGGATCGGCTAGAACAATTCATTGAGCTGTCCGGCACTGGGTTCTCAAAGGTGTTGAAGAAATGGGACAAACGGTCCAAAAGCCATACCAAAGAGTTGTATCTTTCGCGGCAGGTCGAAATCCAACCGGTATTTCATCGTGAGGAATTGTCGAGCTTTTCTGATTTGGCCAGCTCGTCCATTTTGGAATTGGAAGCATGGACTGAAGGGGATTCGGTTATTTTTGAATCAAAACCTAAAGCTACAGCACTAAACAATCACGAAGCGACCGGCATCAATTCCGGTCGAGACCGGGATGATCTATATCACGAATTTATCCGCATGGTTCAGATATGCAAAGATGAACCTGAGGTGGTAAGTGCGGTCGAGAACTGGGTGGCACAGATCCGGCACACCCCCAATGCCAAAGAACGGGCCACCCGGATATTCTTGTTGACGATAAGTAAAAATGTGGAGGACACTGCATTGAAGGTGCTTCATGAGTCTGGATTGATTGATTTGAAAGCGGTTGATGAAATTAGTGGCAAGAGTTGTTTGCATCGGGCCGCCGCAGTGGGGCGGAAATATGTGGTTGAAATCGCCCTTGAAGCCAATGTTGATATCAATCTTGAAGATGCTACTGGGAAAACACCGCTTCATTATGCTGCCATCAGCAACCAAAAGGATATTATCGAGTTGTTGGTTTCGTACGGTGTTGATTTGGATACGCATGACAAGGACAACTATTCAGCGTTGCTGTATTCCATTGTGAACCGATATGAAGAATGTGTTGAACTTTTGATTCGTTCTGGTGCAAATGTTCAAGCTGATGCAGAAAAGGATCATGTTCCGTTGAACTTTGCCTGTCAATATGGGGTGTACAATGCCGTGAAGCTGCTGTTAGACAAGGGGGCCACGATCACCACTGATGCTGAAGGGCTTTATCCATTGCATATTGCTGCTCGGACTGGTAATTCCGACCTGGTGCCGCTATTACGGCCGCATGTTGATATTGACCAGCTTGACAAGTTCAATGGGTGGCCAGCCCTTTGTTATGCGGCGAGTGAGGGCCATGCTATCACAGTTAGAGCATTGTTGGATGCAGGAGCCAATTTTGGATCTCTGGATGAGGACGGATTTAGTGCCTTGTATTATGCTACGTGGGAAGGGCATGTTGATTGTGTTGACGAGCTCGTGAAGCGAATGCCGCATTCTGCTGAACAATTGCCAAGAGATACGTCCACCCATACCAATGAACTTCCACCGCCCCACCAACAACAGCAGGATACGAACATGCATTCAGTGTCTAATAGTCTGGATGACATGGATATTTCCGATATTGACCAGATACCAGATTTGAGTCTGCCGCCTCCGATCATTCCGTTGCGAAGATATGGCCATAACTTTTTGGACAAGAAGATTGTTCTTCAGATTCTATTCAATCCTAAAGAAGATCCGATCAAGTTGTACAAGAATGAGGGAATCACTCCTGCTGGCCGGTTGACCGTTTCGACGCGGAACCACACGCACATGATTCCAAAGAGCATGATTTTGCCCATTTCCGATTCGGACCGAGCCCTTTCATTCCAGATCGACAGCATTGATGAGTTTGCGTTGGACTTTGAAGTGTTCCCTACATTCGGCACACAAATCATTGCCAAGAGCGCTGCTTTGCCATATGTGTTCAATAACAAGGCCATCGAGTCGTATGCCTCGGAGCATTACTGCCAGCTGCCAATGTTCGATATGCGGCTCAAGGCCGTGGGTGAGATTTCGTTCCGATTTCAAGTGGTGCGACCGTTTGAAGGCAAGCCTTTGGAGATTGCAAAGTATGATACTTATTGGAAGAGCACTAGTCAACTGGAGAACAAGCAAACACCAACCCAACAGCAAAGGGCTGTTCAGTCGTTGTCGTTTGTTACTGCTTCATCTTTGGCCGGGGACTATGCTCGGATCTTTGTCAGCTTGACCAAAGACAAAGTTCCGGTGGTTACTTCGGGTCGAAGCTGGCTTGTTGACGTGGGAGGGTCTGTTGAGGTGCCAGTTGGTGATTTGGATCTGGAACAACTGCTTGAACTGGCCAATGATGATGGTTTATTGGAGAAGGCACTCACGGCTCTCGCGCTTGCGAAGACAGCCGCAGATGTGCATGCGGCTGTTGCTACCACTGTGGCTGTTCTTCCGCTGGAGCAGCTTTTGCGACAGGTTCCTGTTCACGTAAAGCTTGATGTGGGGATTTTGTATCCAACCACCACCGATGCTACCTATTCCAATCTGGGTATGACCTCGTTTACAGAGTTGAATGTTTATGTGGACAAGATTCTCAACGTGATCTTCAATCATGCTCGCGAAGTGCGAAGCAGCACCCAGAGTATCAATAACAACACAAGCCATACTCGGTCTATTATCTTCACATCCAAGCATCCGGATGTGTGCTCGGTGCTCAACTGGAAGCAGCCAAATTACCCGGTGTTTTTCCACATGAATGCGCTCAAGCTGAACCACAATGCGTTTGCGTACCAGTCGGCACACGCCTTCCCTGTGGCCGACTCGGACCGTCGATGCTTTAGCGTCAAGGAGGCTGCTGCATTCGCGACGGGAAACAATCTGCTTGGTGTCATTTGTTCTAGTCAATTGCTGGGGATGGTGCCAAGTATAGTGGAGGCAGTGCGGGCCATGGGGCTGGTTCTGGTTGCTAACAGGGACGACGATGCCCAGCATAGTATTCCAACTGGAGTAGATGGCCTGCGAACGCGCCATGTGTTGTCGTTTAGAGATGCTATCGATGTGTAGATTCATATCTTTTTATTCTTATTATTTTTCTAATGCCAGTCCGTCTCGAGAAGGGATTGTGGGGCTCGGCTTACGTGTACAGTGGCCCTCGGAGCGGATTAGGTTGTGCTTAAATCCGCTACAGCCGTGCGCATCGGGATGCCGACCATACAGAGCGTAGCGAACAAAAAGACAGCCATGTGCATCGGGATGTCGAGCATACAGAGCGTAGCCAGAGAAGGAATCTTGGTTGTTTTTTTGCTCGCTACGCTCGATATGCTATTCATATTCAGCAGAGCATGACGGACATATCAGGTGTAGAAGTCCGAGTGTCCGATCCAACCCCGGGGATATAAAAAGGTTGCTTATCCCAGTTATTACTATGAAATAAATAAAAATGGTCAAACCCACTGTTGCTGTGATTGGTCTTAATGGCTATCTGGGATCAGGAATCCTAGCTGCGCTGACGTCGGATCTCTTCAGGGACAAGTTCGCTCTGCCAATTCGGGGACTGACTCGCGACAGTTCGAAGTACACCGACACGCCCGACATTGCGTATTACACTACAGGACAACTGGACGATGCTGCGGTGATTGGGCAGGCACTTCGCGGGGTGGATGTGGTGATCGATGCCACGGGCCCGTTTGTTGCGCCGCACGCCATTGTCGACGCCGCAGCGGCGCAGGGCGTCAAAATGTTGTTCCCGTCTAACTACGGCTGCGATGTTGCTAAGTCGCCACTCACAAGCTTGCATGATGGTATGGGGTACGTGGCATATGCCAAGGAAAAGGGAGTCAAGACCGTATCGGTGCGGTGTGGGTATATTACCAGATGGCAGTGTGATATGCCGGCGGTGATTGGGCTTGACTATGAGAAGGGCACGTTCACCCAATTTGGCACGGGAGAGTATAAGGTCAGCTGGACCAGTGAGGAGGATTTGGGTAGGGTTTTGGCGTCATTAGCTGCTCTCGACCCGATCGACGTTCCGAGTGTGGTTCGAGTGCAGGGCGATGTGACTTGTGCCAATAAGGTGGCCGCGTTGTATACTAAGGTCACCGGCAAACCTTTGAATACAATTCATGTACCTGCTGAAGATATCATGACCGAGGCTCTGCAAGTTCAGCAGTTGCCCCGATCCGAAATGACCTGGGACAAGTTTGTCAAGGTCCTGCAGGCCAACTCCACTGTCGAGCCATCCACGTTTGTGGAGCCCACGGACAACACGTTTGTAAACCCAGGGCTGTGGCAATGGGTTACCTTAGATCAAGTGGTCACTCCTATTTGGACCCGAAAGTAATATACTAGTTTACGTTAATCGCTCCGTAGTGCTCTTCCATGTCTTCGGTTGGCGTGTACAGCCCAATATCTTGGCGCTCCTTGAGCTTATCATGTAGATACTCCTTTGTGTAGTCAGGCGACTCAAACAATTTATTTACCACTTTCCACCACCGACGGTATTGACCGTAATGGTTGTGTGCCTTGACATGGTCCCACCATCTGGGGTACCATCCGGCGAATCCCCATCCTGTCACCGCGGTGACGATGCGGTTGGCATCGATCCAGATGACCTCCGGCGAGAGGTTCCCGTGTGAAAATGTGGTCATGGTGTCGAGCCGCTCGAACCCAACGTCGTCCTTGTAGATGAGTGCAGCGAAGTCGTGCGGCGTCTGGATCTGGTGGCTGGTAACAGAAATGATCTGCGAATGGCTCCCGAGTCGCTTCATCCGTACATGTTTCCTATCTAGATCGCCGTATAGGCCATAAGCCTCGTCGCGGGCCAGTGGCTGCAAGCCGCGCAGCTCCTTGATGAGCGGGCACAGCTGGTTGTGCGGCGCCAGCCGCGGTGCGGCTTCGTCGAGCCCGGTCCAGCTCTCGCTCATCGGTGTACCCCTGATTGGTGACTCCACTGTAATCACAACTGGGCCTATCTCAACGACAGCATGGATTGTTTGCAGCAGCCAGCCGGTCTCAGGTAGCCGCTTGTGCAGATATTGCAGCACCTTAGCTTCGTTCACCAACTGGCTTGTCGTTCCGTATGCACCGCGCTGAACGCGGATCCACACCCCTTCAGCCTTGCACAGCACAAACCCTTGCTCTGTGTTCACTTCCGCGAGCGTCTGCTCAATGTATTCGATCGTCTTGTCTGTGTATGTGAGCGGTGGCGGCGCCAGCGCTACTCGTCCTTGGACCGTCATGAAATGCTCTGTCACGCTGTCTTGCTCACTACAGTGCAGAGCTGCAACAAACCCAAAAACTGTTTTTTGCATTGAAGAAGTGAGAGCTGTCCTCTCTGGAATTGAGATCCGTCGTGGTGCAGCGTGTCGCAGTCGGGAGCGGTACCGCTCCATGTCGTCGCCCACTGCAATACGGCTCTTGTCTCGGTCGTAGACAGCAGCAAGCAGCACCAACAGCTGCGAGATATCCTTAGCAGGGTCCTCCGCAATCTCGTTCTCGATGCTGGCCGTTATGTATGCCTTGAGGTTGAATAGCAAGTGCTCCGTGTCCATTGTGCCTGTGGCGATGGCTGTGCGGCTGAGCTATCTCGTCCGGCGCGGCCGCCGGACGATTTAAATTTTCAACCCTCCAACATCTCTCACCGCTCACTCACACAGACACAACCCACAACAAGCATGGTTCGGAAACTCAAGCATCATGAGCAAAAGCTGCTCAAAAAAGTCGACTTTCTTGACGTATGTTTTATTTCAACTTCAAGTCCAAGCTAACCTTCCGAAACAGTGGAAACAAGACCAGGGACACCGAGATGCCCAGGTAATGCAAATGTACCACATCCAGAATCGAGACGACTATGGTAAATACAACCGGCTGTGTGGCCAGATACGCAAGCTAGCATACAAGCTGTCGCAGCTGCAACCAAACGACCCGATCCGGATCAAGCACGAGGAGCAGTTACTGGAAAAGCTGCAACACATGGGAATCATCCACACCGGTGGAACCCGCGCCAAAGTCTCCGACCTGGAAAACAAGATCACCGTGGCTGCACTGTGTCGAAGACGTCTACCAGTGGTTATGTGCAGACATCGTATGGCGCCAAATCTTGGCGAAGCCACCAAGTTTGTCGAGCAGGGTCATGTCAGAATCGGGCCCAATGTGATCACCGACCCGGCGTACCTGGTCACGAAGAACATGGAGGACCATTTGACATGGGTTGACGGATCCAAGCCCAAGACAACCATTCTCAAGTATAGAAATGAGCTTGACGATTTTGATATTATGTAATTTGCTCTTAATTTATTGATTGATTGATGTATGCTGAGAGGGTGGCAGAGGCTCCGCGCGACCAGGTTCTTAACCAGGCGACAATTTGAGAGATCACAAATTTTCCACCACCATCATCACCACCCCAACAACATGCTGGCAAGAACACAGCTGCTCAGCCAGAGTCGCAGACAGTTTAGCAGCTGCGCTGCGCTGCTCTCGAATGTCGGTACAGCGCCAATTATCCTGCCCGAGGGCGTCAGCATCAATGTGCAAAAGAAGGAGATTGACGCAGTGACCAAACTACGGGCCCAGCTGTCCAACAACCGAAAGGGCAAGCGGCAAATCAATCTCACCCAGACTGTCGACATCACTGGTCCAAAGGGCGAATTGACAGTGGATGTGGCCAACTTCGTGCAGCTCAAAGTAGACAAGAACAAACTCAAGGTCGAGGTGCGAAACGACGAGCTGAAATCTCAGCGGTCAATGTGGGGCACCACCCGAACTTTGATCAATAATAGCGTCAACGGGGTATCTGAGGGTCATTTGTCGATCATCAAGTTTGTGGGTACCGGGTATCGAGCTACATTGGACACTAATAAAGAAACTGGCCGTCAAGTGTTGAGCATGCGAGTCGGCTACTGCGTGCCAATATTGATCAATATTCCAAAAGGCATCACTGTAAGCGTACCATTGCCTCATCGAATCATTATAGAAGGATGCGACAAGCAGCAGGTCAAGCAATTGGCCGCTACCATCCGAAAGCATCGACCTCCAGAACCGTACAAGGGCAAGGGCATCTTTGTAGATGGGGAAACCATTAAGCTCAAGGCACGAAAGATCAAATAGTTTATTCGTTTTTGGTTGCAGAAATATGTACATATTAAATTATCATGCTTTTGTTAGTTGTGCTGGTATAGGGGCACCTCTACAAGTGTTCTAGTGAAAAGCCGGACGACTAGTGGGCTCTTCTTTGCCTCCAGGAACAAACGGATGGAATTGTTCGTCCATTAGCGAAGTGGTGATCCCATCAGGCGTGGTGATGGACCAATCAAGCACAATGAATCGTTTATAGACAGGATCCTTTCGAGCTTCGAAATGGACAACAGCCCGGTTCTTTTCCCCAACTGTGGTATAAGTGAAATCAACCACCCCCCGGCCAGATTGGAGTTTTCCAGACACCCATGGCATAAGCGAGTTGAACGAAATGTTGTTTCCAAGAATCTCTCGACCCCTTTCGGACCGTCTCAGCGTGTACAAAGTGGATGAAACCACTGGCGCATTGGCATCTTCATACTTGACGATACCGATAAATGCCAAAACCATGGAAATTGAGAACACAATAGTGCTGTTTCGTACTCGCCGGCCCTCCTTGAGTGGGTCGGGCAGTTCCACGTTTACCGTAGCATTTGGGTTTTCCTTGTATTGAGACGTAGAGTTGAATCTTACAGTACTGCTCACAATACGTGGCCGTATTATCTGTGACAGTGGCACTCTGGCACCTCTCACTGCTCTGATCATGATTTTGTGGTTGTCGGATGGTGGTCTGCTGCTTCGCGTGAGCAGCGCATGCACTGGGACGAAATTTTTTTTCACCACCATCACCAACATAACACACAGAGCACAATGATAAAAAGCATCACAGGGGCGAGAACGACGTTCCTGCGGGCATTGTCTCCTCTGACATTCTCACGAGGAGCTGCTCAACTCACAGCATTGAGCGTTGCGGATACATATCCTTCGAGGGCTCCGAAACTTTTCGACTCTGCAGAAGCCGCCCACAAGCGACGACATCTGCGACTACGACCGGGAGTCCTGGCCACAAAACAAGGCATGGTGCCCATGTTCGATCCAGAAACAGGCAAGCGGGTCCCATGTACAGTGCTCGAAATCGACCGGGTACAGGTGGTGGACGTCAAGACCAAGCGAACCAACGGGTACTACGCGGTGCAGCTTGGCTACGGATCAAAGCATTATACCAACGTGACCCGACCCATGCTGGGTCATTTCGCTCGAGCGCAAGTAGCACCAAAAGCATATGTGGCGGAATTCCAGATTCGTGATCAACGAGGGTTGTTGCCACTAGGGTACGAACTCAAGGCTGACCACTTCGTGGTCGGCCAATATGTCGACCTTAAAAGCAAAACCAAGGGTAAAGGAACAGCCGGTGTTATGAAGCGGTGGAACTTTGCCGGTGGTAACGCTACACACGGTACCTCCAAGGCGCATCGAAAGGCAGGGTCCACCGGTGCCAACCAAACTCCAGGTCGAGTGTTGCCGGGCAAGAAGCTGGCTGGTCATATGGGGTGTCGCAACAACACGGTGTGGAACTCCAAGGTCATGAAGGTGGATGTGGAAAAGGGCATCATTGTGGTGTCTGGCCATGTATCGGGTCCAAGCAAGTGCCATGTCAAGATTGTCGATGCCATGAAGAAGGAGCTACCGCTGGAGTTGTTCGTGCCAAAGGGTAAGAACATTTTGGAGGCCAAGGCTTTTTGTAAATAGCTGTAATTAGTAATTGCTTATTGTGTCCTTTTTTCGACAAGTACCCGCCCCATGTACAGCGGCTGCTGATCTAATAGAAAAAGCGTAAAGACCGGGCGATATCAATTGACGAGCAATTGAACCCCTGGAGAGCCTCGTGCAAGATCAGATGCCGTCCATCCCACTAAGGGCCGCTACACAGACGCATTCATCATCAATGGAAAGAGCTCACTAGGGTTCAAAAGTAATTAGAGGCGCACTATGCCAGATGCTGAAGCGGAATTGTTTGAACCAGACAGATAACGCGTGCGCGGATGTTAATAATTGTCTGCGGCACCGTTTGAGGGGGTGGGTGCTTCCAATAATTAGATCGAGTTCATTGTGTGCTGGAGGAGCCCCTGAAATCGGGTCCCTAACCGCCGCATCTTGAGAAATAGGAACTATCCGGACACGCCAATGCTTGTCGATCCAAACGCCGTCAAGCAACAAAGAGTGCGTCAGTGCACGTTTGACATTTTCTTACTGGAAGCTGGTACAGGGCTCCACTAAGAACTGTACATGATGTACAGCATAGACCGTACCCACGGATCGGCAAACGGGTGCATATGCAAGGCATGCACGGTTGCAAGACAGATCTCGATCCGTCATTATTTTTTTCATGAATGCAAAGCCAGTTCATGTTAAAAGCCGCCCAAGGAACTGCTGACGTTATATAGAACGTACCCCTCAGTTTAGTTTAAATCATATTTATTAGCTGCCCCTCCTGAATACACACACTCATTCATCTACCTCGACACATACAAAGAAATATGGATTTGACAATACGAATTGATCTGGACGACGACAGCGACGTTGAATTTGATCTAGACGACGATACGACCACGGTGATATCGCGGCGCAACGTCAAGCACTTCGCTGCTCCTGGGCTGCGATTCCCCGAGATCAACCAGCTCATCATCCACGAAAGCGACCCGTTCCTGAGCTTCAGCCACCCAGACATGGCAAACCCACTCACGGGAGAATATGTCCAGCTGTTCGACAAGCTGCGTCGCACAGTGCCGCGTATCGGCCATATCGCGGTGTACCGTACGCTGGAGCTGTCGACATATCCGCAGGACGAAACATCAGAGAGTCTGACCAATTGGTTCGCCAAGCAGCGCAAAGACGCCAATGTAACTGTCACAATCACCGACTTTGCCACTTCGCACGGATCAGCAAGCCCCCCATCGTTCCCCAGAGGCGATATATTTCTGTACAACCATATCGATTCGTTCATGGCACAGGTCAATCTGGCAGCTGGTGAGACATTCATGACCCACATGGTGCATCAAAATCACAGCGACAAACTGCCGCAGAACCTCAAGGAAGCATATTCTTGTTTTGTCAATATAGACAATGATAGCCTCCACCACAAGCGGCTCAAAGCCACGTTCGGATCTGCGCCGCAGCTCCGCGAGCTCACAGTGGAACTGCATGGCACGACATGCCGGAACGTGCTGAGCTGGATCCCAGACTCTGTCGAGATATTAGAAATCCGCGATCTTCTCAACCCTTGCCAGGAGAGCAAGAAGCTTGAACGAGTAGTCCGGTTCCCGAACGTTCGAAAATTGGTGATCAGATCGGATCATGCTCATGCAGTCCGCAACGTGCGGTTCCCCAATCTCCTATCATGCAGGCTGGACTTGCCTGTGTCAAACCCGAATATTGAACGCTGCTTGTCAGAAAGCCAATTGATACGCGAATAACTTTGGAATTTTCTTTTTTGTTATTATACCTATTTGAAAACCTAACGAGATCACAAATCCTCCTCCATGTCACTTGGCTTGATCAACCCACCAACCTTTAATTGACGTTCTCGTTCCACTCGTTCTAGCTCTGCTCGTTGTTCTTCTCTTTCGTCCTGGTACAGATAGTCGTTGGACGAGGTATCGCCACTGTACTCCTTGATTTCAACCAAAAAGTCCCGCAGCGTGGCTCGGAACTTGAGAGCATCCTTGTGCAATGCAAACAGATTGTTCAAAAACAACTCGACTTGTTGAACGTTGAGATGCGGGAAAGCAGTCATTAACGAGTTGCCCAAGAATTGTCGCAAAAACTGCGAATTGGACGTGCCAGCAGGCACTTCACCCTCGCTATACAGTGGGGTAGTGATTCGACCCGACTCGATCAAATCAATCAACTTGGCCAAAATCTGCGATTGAGACTTGAACCCAGCCTTGTGATCCGCATCAGTAAGAACATAGAACGTATCAGAAATAATCATCTTGAAGAATTTGGCGAAAAAATGGTCCGAGACTTGTTGCTCTTGCTGTTGCAACTCAGCCATGTTGTTCACAACTTCCAACGTCAGGTTCAACCCGGCTGATTCCACCTCTCGATTGTCATGCTTGGCAGCCCACAAACAAGCCTCCAAAGCCTTGCTGAAAACTTCTTCCGGAAGCTTTAACAACGCCGGGAACGACCGCATGTTGATGGTTCGCAACAGCTTGAAGAACTCCACTCGGTGCTCCGGATAGTCATACATATCCTTGTTGATCATCTCAAGCGTTGATTCAAACACATTTTCCAGAATCTGCAACACAACATCAGGCACCTCGGTTCCAATTCGATTCACCAACGAGTTCATGCAGTTCAACACCTCAGCTTCTCGAGCATCCGGTACATTGGTCTTGTAATCATCAAGAACAGCATTCAACAACGGCGGCGCGATGTCGTTGGTGATTTCCTCCAAATTCTCTGCCTTGGCAATATATGTTTCAATCAATTTCAAAATCTCCTTCTTGATTGTTCGCAACCCTCGCACTCGAGGAGTCTTGGCAGCAATTGGACCCTGGCTGGCGATCGAATCAGAAATCATCCCCGATACTGCTCGATACAACCCCAGCATTTGCATATAGATTCGACCCAATTGCGTGTAAAACCCAGGTCCAAGTGACGAGCATACCGCAACATTGGTCTTCATGACATTGGCAATGATCTTGATGTTTTCAGCATTGGTCATGAGCTCTGGATCCTGAGATGATTGCTCAACCATTGCTTCCCACGCCATGTTTGGCATTCGCATCAAATCGTTCAATAATCGCTCCTTGGTTTGCTTCACGGCTTGCGCACCGATAATATGCCCACAAGCTTCATAAAAGGTTTGAACTTGCTGGGGACTCAAGTCGTTGGTGATCCGGTTCAAGGTGGACACAATTTCGTCAATAAATGGTTGCGTTTCGCCCTGCTGATGAGCCACAAAATGCCGCTTGCATTTCTGGGCAATCTTAATAAATGTATCACAAGCCATATCTTGAACACCTTCATGCGTCTCATGCATGAATTCAAACAACTTATTCACGACCGTCTTCAAGAATCTCCAATGACGCTTCAAGAACCGTGGATATTGTCCAACAATATACATGATATTGGACGCAACCACAGCCTTGTTATCCTTGCCACGCTTCATTTCGGTCAACTGCAGCAATTCCTTGATCACGGTAACCAAAAACCGCTTTTCCATCTCTTCATTCATAGCACCGGAGATAGATCCAATGGCCCAACACAACGTGTTCAAATTGTTCCATGACCATTCACTGCCATCCATTTGCTTGGCTAGCTTGTCAGTCATGATCTGCTCGGTATCAACAACATCCAAATGAGTCAAATAAACCAGAACTTCTCGCATGTTCTTGTACAAGGTAATGGTGTCACTTTCCTTGACGAACTCTCGAACAATCTCCCCTTCGTCGTTTTCCACAATCAACACTTCTTCCGGCCGTACCACCTTCTCAATCATCACCGTTCGCAGGTTGGTCAATACCGCAGAATAGGCGTGCTTTCGTAGCGGGTAGTTGGCCAAAATTTCCGGATTGATGGCGCCGCCTGCGGCGACAAAATTCGTAAATTGACCCAACGGACTATTGCCAGCACCATTATTGTTATTATTATTGCTGTCGTTGACGCTCAAATCAGCCATCGGAATCTGCTGGATTTCCTCATATAGCTCCAACACCAATCTTGACCAGTATTCCAAACATCCTTTGAACACTTCCCGCTCGTCCACCTTGGAAATCTCAATCAAGTACAAGTGAACATTGGTCAACGTTTGTCTGTCTTCTTGAGCTTCAACCAACTTCAAATGGTTGGACAAGAAGGTTGACAAGAAAATGGCCAAATTCTGGATAAACTCTTGATCTCGAGAATTGGCACCGTTGTAAGCCTGCCGAATATCAGTGCCCAACGGCACGATCTGATTAATAGCTTCGATACTTTGGTTGAACATGAGCAAAAACTTTGGATCACATCGAGTATCATTCAACCCAGCAATCTCAGTCAAACATTTGAGGGCCAGGTTTCGATACGCTTCGGGTTGCAACTTTTCAATCAATTTTTCAATCAACGGGGTATCAAAAATAAACCCAAGAGGGATCCAAGATAGGTATTTCCACAAGGCATGCAATGTAGAAGCAATCAGCGACGGTCGATCAGCTTTTTCCAACACTTCAAAGCATAATCTATAGATTTCAGTAAACTCGTCACACAGTTGTTGTTTGAGGTTCTTGGTTTTGGCCTGTGTCATTTGGTCGGCAGAGTAATCAAACACATCTTCACTCAACAATCGCAAAATGGTCATGTTGTTCTCGCAAACGTTGAAATCGGTTCGACTGGCTGCCACGATTTCGGGAATAAAAGACGGCCATGAATGGGGCCATTCTTGCTTCAAAACTTGCACCAAGGTTAGATTGGCCTTGTTTAGCAGTTGCTTTTGATTTTTGAAAGTATCTTCATCATTACTCCATCCAATGCACATGTTGACGACAAAGTTTCGAATACCTTGCCGCTGTTCTGCTGGCAATGCCTTCCATTTTGTCGTGATGAGCTTGTCCATAACTGACAATGCAAGATACTTGGAGTTTGGATTCGACGATTGCTGCAGAATCTTGTCGGATTTGGTCCAAGCTTCGGGGGTTTCCTGAAACTTTTTCAATACTTCTTCTGCTTGTTTCCGCTGTTTTTTGCTGGTTAGTGTATTTTATTCTGATTTTTCATACCTCAGTAGGCGATCCCTTGCCACCATAGAACACATCCACAATCCGGTCCAACAGTCCAATATCCAAATCCTTGGAGAAATCCAATAATTGGTCCATGGCTTTTTTTGTTTTGTTGTGCAATTAAAATGTCGTTGAAATAGAAAAATGAGGTCAAAGAAAAAAATTATATATATCCCTTTCCAGGACTTTCTTTCAGTGACGCTATTAAGAATAGATCGCTTTGTTTTATTTTATTCAGAAGAATTCAAAACAGGCGCGCTGTGTATACTGAAGAAGGATCCGATTCTCTTTTGTATCAAAGACGGACGATTATGTTTTGATTGTTGTGTTTGTGTTGAGTGTCTAGTCTTGTTTTTTTCGTGATGTTTTTGTTGTGTAGGTGGGTGGGCAAGTCCCGCCGCGGTTGACTTAACCTGGGAGGAATTAATTCCGACCGAGCCAGGGCAAAGGCGCGGGGCTCTGGCTCCGGTTTTGGGTTCATAAGCAGAGAGAAATTAAAAATATGTGATCTGATAAGCAATTAATAAATATATACATACATTTTCTAAGATCTCATATCCATAGTTGGTCGTAAGAGTTCATTATCCTTGGCATTCGGAACCAACATGCTCAACTTTGCTTTGCTGTTATTGGGTCCGACAGGAGCCGCTCGTGGCACGTAGCCTTCATATGACCCTCGAGCTGATTCGTATGGCGATCCGAAAGAAGACGGCGACTGAGCACCAGAGCCCATAGAACCAGCTCTACCACGCTTATTGGCAGAGTACTTCTTTGGAGGCGCAAAGTCCACCGATGACATAAGCGCCACCGATTGTCTGAACGCGTGAGGCGATGGGACTGCGCCAGACGACGGCGAAGCCGGCAGCACATTGTCTACACCATTGAAATGATGACCAGACATGGTTGGAGAGTTGTATGCCTGGTTCTTCTTTCGGTTCTTTGGAGCGAATCCAATTGGCGAACTGAACTCGTCCAATGAATGAGGCGACGCGAGGCTGGCCAATTTTGGAAGCGGCTGAGCAGGAGCTGGAGCCCGTAGACCTTGTTACGAAACAGACGGAGGGAACGGTCGATCTTCAGAGAAACCAGAATATTGTGACCCATTGGAAGGATAGCCTCTAGGCAAGTCCATGAACGGTTCATCTGGGTTTGCCGGGTAGTAGGAATCAGAATAGAATGATTCGTCCTGCGGGGCATGATATTCCTCTTGAGGAGGAGGATAATCGTGTGGCATGATGTTTCGCGGTTGCCGATGATGCATTTGTTCCGGTGGAGACATTCGTCTCTGATCAAGCTGCAATGGAGGTGTTGGATAATAGTCCTGAGCAGGCCGTTCTTCATGTCTTGCCGGTGGGACCATCGCTTCTTGAGGGGCCTTGACCTCGACATTATCAATACTAGATGGTGGCGAAGGATACTTGACAGATTCGGCAACAACAGGATTCATGCTTTCAACTGTTACAATTTGGTCTTCGAATCCTGGTGGTGGTACATGCAATTCAGCAGGAGCTTGTCGTGATGGCAACTCTCCCACTGGCTCAGCCGGTTGTTCGTGATGCTGGTGCGGCGCATCCGGGAATGTTGGCTCTTCAAACGTTTCCATGACTGGCGAGGTTTCTGGTGACATGTATTCCTTATAAATACTCTTGACTCGATCGAAATGTTTCGTATCTTGTCGGTTCAACTCGGAGCCGTGTTCATTGCGTGTAATATTCGTATCGTCATATGCATTTTCGTCTTCATCATCTTCCGCAATCACAAAGTTGGAAGCAGCATGCTCTCGTTGGTGATTGAAATCGAATCCATCTGGTGAAGCAACTGCAATGTTTTCTTGCCCGCGAATTGATGAACTATCTGAATCAGAGGAGTGCCGGCTATGAACTTCACTGTGGTCGTCATCGTACACACTAGCAAACGGACTGTTTTCATTTTGAGTAGTGATTGCCAATGGCGACTTGGTGATTGGTTGTTTCGCATGCTCAGCATTCAATCGGCTAGAAGCATATGACCGTTCTGAAGAAGTATCACTTTGATTGGACGAAATGCGAGACAAACTCTCTGAGTTTTGTAGTTGTTGTTTCATTGACCGGACCGATGAGTTGCTGGCAGCGGCAGAACCACCTCCTAGCATGAACGACGGAGTAACACCATTTGAATAAATACTAGCCGTATTTGTTGGATATTGATTGGCATCATAAATAGAATTCAAAGATCGCGTGTATTCGGCTGAATTCTTGGAATCGACCATGTCTGGATGCGAAATGTACGGCGTCGCGTAAAACGGATCTTGAATCTTTTCGTCATCGTTTGTGTTATGCTTGGTGATACTGCTAGCAGCGATAGAAGCCTTGTCGTTGAATTCCTTTTGAACCATGGGTTTCAATCCATTTGGATAATGCATTTTCCCGGACACCTGGTGCAATGTTTGAGCGCCTTCTAATTGTGGATCATAATCCTCCATGTCGATATCCAATGGATCATCACGTTCTTCTTTCTTCAATTTTCGGACGTGTTTGAAATGCAGAATAATCATTACAATAATGGCCACACCTAATGGGATACCAACCCCCAGACCAATTGGCAAGGCCTGACTACCAACTGGCTTTTGACATCGTTGAGACGTGTCATTTGCTGCACAAGTTTCTGATGAAGAAGAATCTGAGCTACTTGGGCTTGGAGATCGTTTATCAAAGGTAGGTGTCGGGGTGACCATCGCGTCGATTTGGTCCACAATATCTGCCACCGGGTCGCCGTTCACCATGCCGTCGACATGACGATGGTGGATTTGTGCGTACATTTGATTAAAGATGGAGAAATGTTCAGAAAGAAAAGAAGAATCCAAAAAAAAAAAAAATCAATAAAGGAGGCGGCGTATATGTGTGGTGACGATGGGGTAAAGTATGATTCCGGTTGTATGGGTCGTGGTGATAAACAACCTAGTATCGGGTCTCTCTATACTCAATTGGCAACTTAAAGAAAGAGAGCAACAATCTGAATGGTTTCTGCTTTACCGGATGCAGGCAGACTATGAGTAGAACAAGAAGGAAAGAAAAGGGTCGGTTCAGAGAGCGATTGTTCTAGTCTATAAGCCAAGGAGCAGTCGATTGAGGCTGATAGTGAATGAAAGAAGGAAGAGAAGAGGTTTGCTATGTAAAAAACAAAAGAATTTGTCTGGCGGTGGATCGAGCTGCTAGTGAAAAAACAATCTAGCAGGCAGTCTTAGCAGTAGGAAAAAAAGGGGTAAATTTGAGCGATCTGCGTAGGCTAGACTACGCAAGAGGGTGGAATTCATGCGGGTAGATGAATTTGCTTTTTGGCTATTCCTTTCCTGGTCTTTGTGCATGCAGATTGGCTCAGATTGTTAACAAATATGGCCGTTACCTATCGGTTGCACCAGGGTTCTCCTTCTAATGACAAGCCATATCTGCAGCTATGGGATTAGACTACTTCTAATACGGAATTCTGTTTTCGAAGTGTCAATGGAATTTGGTCCGCACGTCAATTGATCGAGTTCTGAAAAAGGCAGTCCAGGGGGGGGGGGCTGGAGACCGCGCCTGGTATGCAGAACTGCGTGGGGATTGACGCGCCCACCACCACCACTGCAGACGGAAAGGGAAGAGCCATCAGCAGATATCACCTCAACGGTTGGCTAGAATCTATCTTAGTGTCTGCAGTTGTGTTCCAATAAGATTAATATTGCAGCTGTAGCTACAGGTTCAGCTATAGGAACACGGCAGGCGGCCGACCCGACTAGCGTGGAGGCTACGCCTGCGGTGTCCGTCGTGTGATTGCATTGCATGCTGCATTACATTCAGGAGACCGATTGCTGAAAGTGCGGATGTTCACCTACAGGCGGGTGCCCCGGAAGGCGCTCCGGATCGCAGCTCTGTGCTGTCTGGATGTCGATAGTTGGCGGGCACAACGGAACGAAATACTTTTCTTTAGGGTGCAGGAATGAAACATGGCATCTAAATACCGGGCAAAAACGCCAACTTTTCGGCGTCGGCCCGATTTGAGCCTCCCGCCCCCTGAGATCGGGAGAGCCCAGATCCAGTGGTTGATACCTGCACCTACGAAAGAATGTAACCATCTAGTTAACGCGCTCCTATCATTAGATTAGGAATCTAAGCCTTCGTCGCAGTTAATATGCCAGAACGGCTGGAGATAGGCATAAAATTCTTGGCAATCGCTGATATGCCACGATCCATCCGTGCAATTTAAAGACCATTCTTATCAACGTCTGATACATCAGTCGATTGATCAGATTGCTACATCCAATTCATTTGGGTGGCCCGGTATGGATCTGATGGGGCATTGGAATTTAGAAGCATTCACGAACCGCCGGCCCGGTACCACCGCTACAAACGGAACTGATAGGCAGGCACGAGTCGTTGATCATTGGTACGGATACGTATGAATTATAAAGCTAATTTTGTTTTTAGAGATGTTAATCTCGATGCCAGCCCCACTGGCTGATAAAGTCGCCATAATCAGTGCCGGTACTACCACAATTGGACTGGTCTCGTAGCTGGTTCGCCTTGGGAAGCCATTCCTGAATTCGAGCACTTCGGTTCTCGCTACTTGGATGCGTTGAGAAAAACTCCAGATCGTAATTTCCGGATCCAGATTGTCGTCGCTCGTAGGCAGTCATTCGCTGCCAGAATTTTGTCGCCTTTTCTGGATTATAACAGGCCCTGGACATGAGCATCAGTCCGATGTAGTCAGCCTCAGATTCCATCTCCCGACTTGCCGGCAGCTTGAGGATCGCGTTCATCAAAATTGAATTCAAGGCAGAAGAATTGGTGATACTGTACAATGCAATTGCCAGAGCCATATAGAATGGAGCTCTGGAAAAGTTTTCAGAAGTATGCCGTGCCAATTGATGTCCAGCCTCGTGAGACAGCACTGTCGCCAATCCATCATCATCTTCACAAATTGGCAAAATGCTCGTAAATACAAACACTTTACCACCAGGCAACACAAATGCATTCGGAGGTGCCTTTGGATCATGGACCACGTGAACTTTCCATTGAATATCTTTGGAAAAATCGTTCGAGGCGTTGACCAGTCGTTTGATCGCTTGCTCCACCCGAATATGCTGAGGATTGTTTTCGGGCAAAAGATTATTGCCATATTGTTCTATCATGTCTCTGTATCCTGCATCACCAATCATTTTCTCCAGTCCCTTTGGAACTATCATCACTCTCTTGCGGCCGGAATACGGCGCTGCATCAAGATTGTACACAATGAAAATACCCAGCCCGACCGCAGCTGTAGCACCCCATTGTATACGCTTATTCCAATCTACCGCTTGCGATTGGAATCTGTTGTATGAAGCAAAGCGTCTCGCAAACTGCTTGCCAAAAGCTTGTCTGAACATTGACGAGATCTGAGGTCACCGCAGTAGTGAGGCAACAACAACAACGGAGCTTTGGGTGGCGGCGGCGGACAGGCGCGGCTCACCACGCGGGCCCCCAGTCATCCAAACATTCATGGTACATACAAGAAGATAAAAGAATAATAAATTATAGCTATTTCAAGCTCCATATAAACAGTTTGCCAATCTAAATCCAACTAATCTATCACCACAACCTCGCTTTCAACCTTTTGCTTCTTGACAGACTTGGAATTCGTAACCACAATATCATCATCCTCATCCTCTTCTTCATCCTCACCATCCAAATCAAGGATCTCGTGTTCTCCATAGACATCTTCGTCGTCAATGTCAAACGCACTTTCATCTTGATCGGATTCTTCAAAATTGGCCATGTCGTCCTCACTCAAATGCTCCACCACTTCCACCGGTTTTGTTTGAGGATCCGGCTTGACTCGAGGCGGAAACGGTTTGGTCAGTTCCTTACGGCCCTGCTTCTTAATCAGATCCTTGTAGTAGTCTGCATCCTCCTTGTAGAACTTGCAGTATGCGAGATTCTTTTCGGTATTCCACTGTGCTGATTCTTTAGCCAGCTGCTGCTTGTGCTTTTCCGACGTATTAATTCCCCCGGTAGTGAGCTCGTCGGTATTCATAAAAGACTGTAATCCAATCAAAATTGTCGACACCGACCAGGCTGGGTTCCATGTATCGGGATGGTAGTCTGAAATACTCAAACACAGACGCATGTTTGGATGAAACCGACCGGACGGCGTGATCATCTTGATTGATGGTGGCTTGTATGGATATTCAGTAGGGAATAACAACATGCCATGGTATTGGCCATCCTCGAATGGGGTTCCTGGAGAACCAGTGATCACATAATGCCATTCCAAAATGTTCTGTTCATTTGGACATGCACGAATATATGGAACTGGATTAGCTTCCATGGCCTGATATTCCTTTGTCAGGCGTTTATGGGCTGCTGCACTGGCCATGATGATGCTATTACCTCAAAGTTGAGTTGATTTGATGTGATGGCCTTTTGAACACAAGTACCTGAATTCAAAATAAAAAGAACTAGTGGCAAATGGCACTACGCAATCCAGACTGTGAGTGAGTAAGATTTCCCCCGCTGGAATGGGTTGTGTGCTCTTTATAGATGGATTTTAAATAGGTGCGGTATGGGCAAGTCAAACAACCAAAGGAGAAGGCACAGCAAAGGAAAAAGTGGGACTGACCCGCACCAAGCATATGCTTTCACATCACCACACCACACAAAATGCCAAAGGCCGAACGGGGGACACCAAGAGATGTGTCCAACATGATCAAAGCCAAAGGGCTTCAAAAGCTCAGGTGGTATTGTCAGATCTGTGAAAGACAATGTAGAGATGAGAACGGATTTCGTAATCACACTCAAGGTGAGGGCCATCAGCGACGTGCTTTACAAGCCGGCCACAACGCACATCGAACTATTAATGATTTTTCAAGGCAGTTTCAAACTGACTTTGTTCGCACGTTGAGAACGACACATAGCGAAAAGAAGATCAATGCAAACCGGTTCTATAATCAGTTTATTCAGGATAAGGAGCATGTTCATATGAACTCGACAAGGTGGCATACCCTCAGCGAGTTTATCAAGCATTTGGGTAGATCAGGCATCGTTCGAGTAGAAGAAGATGAAAAGGAGGGGTTGACAATAGCATGGACTGACACATCATCCGAGGCCAGATTACGAGCTGAAGCGGCCAAGAAGAAAGAGCGTCAAGACCGAGGCGATGAAGAAAGAACCCAGAAGCTGATTCAACAACAAATAGAACGAGCTCAGCAACAACGACAGCAAGAGCCAGAAAAGAATGATCAACAACCTAATGAAGTGGATACATCTCAAGTGTCATTGAGATTGGATCTCGATGCATCTCCTTCGGTAGTCAAACAAGCTCCGCCAAAGGTCAAAAAGACGAACGTGTTTGCCAGTATGGGAAAACCGTCCAAAGTACAAAAACCTGCATTGGAGCAGAAAAAGCCATTGACTCCGTTCCAGAAGATTATGATGATGGAGGAGCGTTCTGGCTCTACTAAGTAGACTGGTTCTTATTTATTCTTATTCTTATTCGCAAATATCATGAAAATTTTTTTGACCACGTCCACGACCTCGTAGAAAAATGATCAAAAAAAAAGATAAATCACCGTAACAATTGGCAATTGAAAGATTCCAAAAACTAACGAAACGCGATAACAAAGTCAAGTTCCGGATGTTTCTGGTAAAAGGCAAGAAGCATATACGATTTGAACAAGAACTTTCGCGTTGAAGAAGGAAAAAAAAAAGAAGAGGGAAGAGTTGGGGGATCTGAGCCCCTTTTATAATTTTCCGGCCCATTGCAAGCCGCTAGTTGGGAGTCGACCGAGACTCTAGCGCTGGCGTCGTCGTGGCGGCGGCTGCGACTGGCTGCATGATGCTCTAGTGAGAATGATTCCATCTGCGTTTTTCAGAAAGTCTGAAACTGTTGGCAGGCAACTATATAGTTTTCGCATCGCATTGGGTATCAATAATAACCTCTGGGGTATGATATGGCACCAGATTATACTGCGGCTCGTTCAGCTCGCCGCCGCACGAATACAGACCAAGCTAAGCTCGAGCAATCGTTCGGGCGATCGAAGCGAGCCAAAAAAGAAAAGGCTGCACGCAGTGCGTCTTGGCTCTTGGAAGACGCACTGCGTGCAGCCTTTTTTTTTTGCTCGCTTCGCTCGATATGCTTAGACATGTGCTGCGGCGGTGCCGTAATTGATTGAAATCTACGCTGACAGAATAGCACCTGCATCTACATGGTTGAAGAGCAAGGTGGCTGCTCCTGTTCAGGGCATTGCGCCCTGATTTAAACTTTCACTATATTTCGCAAGCAAGGTTCACCATCGGCCGGCTACGTCATCCTGGGTACTGAGATAACGAATGCGGGAGCGAGCCCAAAGCAAAGGGCCAAGTGTAAGGACGGCTACGAAGAATAAATACAACGAACAATATTAATATTTAGGTAAATGGGCTCGTCAGAAACAATGATGGTGGGGCATGGAATAAACGCGCAGAGAAGGAATGTGGGCACGGGCAAGCAGTCTCGTGAGACGGATCATTTCACATGCATGTCCCAACAACAACAAGACAACTACAAATAGGGCCGCAGATCCCGCCGCCCCAGCGAGTTTGTCTTCATTGAATATCGCCACAACGAAATAATCTGATGCTGGATACGGTGAAGCATTTCGCTGAACTGTTATCTGGTACGATGAAGCTCCAGAAGGAAATCAATGCTCAGTTGGCGTTGCAGCGGTCGGCCGAGAGCTACGGCGAGTGGCTGAAGGCGAGTCAGCGCTTAGATTCGTTGATGGGCTTGGACGAGTGGAAGAAGAAGAAACAGAGCGGATTGTACTATTACAATGTGATAGAAGCACGACTGAACCAGTTGAGAGTAGCTAGAGAAGAACAGGACATGGATCGACTAATGTATCTGCTGCGCACGAGTCTACAGCGGAACCTCGGCAATATGGGAGATTTGAAGTTGTATTCGAATAGCTTCACTGGAACGAAAAAGCTGATTGAAGATTATATTACGGAATGCGAGCTTTCTTTGACGACTTTGATGCAGTCTAATGCCGACGGGCCTACCTTGTTGAGCTCGCTGATATCGACTAGAAAGGCATTTGGACGCACCGCACTGGTCTTATCGGGGGGAAGTACGTTTGGTCTTTTGCATATTGGGGTTATCAAAGAGTTGAAGGAACAAGATCTTTTACCTCGGATCATCTCGGGGTCATCTGCTGGGTCCATTTTCGCGAGCATTTTGTGTATTCATTTGGATGACGAAATTGAGGAATTGTTGGCATTACCCCAACTGCGTGAGGATTTTGAGATTTTCGACCAAACAGGACAAGAGGAAAGTACCATGGACCGGTTGGCCCGATTCCTGAAATTCGGCACGTGGTTTGACAACAAGTATCTGAGTAGGACGATGCGAGATTTGCTAGGCGATTTGACGTTTCAAGAGGCCTATTATCGAACTCGGCGAGTTTTGAATGTGACAGTGAGTTCTGCTAGTGTTCATGAAATGCCGCGATTGCTCAATTATCTGACTGCACCGAATGTCTTGATTTGGTCGGCTGTTTGTGCATCATGTTCAGTGCCGTTGGTATTTGCATCATATGATATCATGGCCAAGAACCCGAAAACGGGCGAACATTATTCATGGAGCCCTTCTGCATTTATCGATGGAAGTGTTGATAATGATCTGCCACTTTCGCGGTTGTCGGAAATGTTCAACGTCAACCATTTTATTGCATGTCAAGTGAATCCGCATGTGGTTCCATTTGTGCGCCTGAACGAAAAGATTGAGTCTTTTGATGAAGAAGGTCGCGATAATACCCGGTGGCGAGATGTATGGCAGAGTGCCCAGACTATCGTGCGCAACGAAATCTCACACTACTTGCTCATGCTCAGCGAGGTCGGGTTGTTCAAGAACCCCAGCTCCAAGCTCAGGTCGGTGCTCGCCCAGCAATACTCTGGAGATATCACCATCCTACCAGACATTATGTTCACCGAAGTACCTCAATTGTTCAAGAACCCTACCAACGACTTTTTCAAAATCACGCGGCTGCGTGCGGCTCAAGCCACATGGCCCAAAATGTCAGTCATTCGAAACCATTGTGCTATTGAACTAGCACTTGATCGAGCTATTCATGACCTGCGGTCACGGCTAATTCCGGAAACTGCAGTTATTCCATTGAAATCCTCGTTCTCACTGTCCAGCGATAAGCTCTCATCGCCGATCAAGAGGCACCATCATGCATCGAGCCAGCTGTTCCATAACCAGTACAAGCACCATCAGCGGCGCCGTTCAGATGGATTTGCTCTCAAATATTTCGTACGACGGAACAATTCGTTCCAGGATATTGGGCCTCATATTGCACGCAAATCAAGTCATGCCAATTTGTACAGTTCATCGAGAACTCTGCCTACCTCTAGACGGTCGTCCTTATCAGGACCCAGAATAACAACTCCGTAATGATGATGATGAAATGATAATTAAAATAAATAATACAAGACAGAACATCTACAATCTGTCTATCAATTGGCGGTCTTCTTTTTCTTCTTCTATCACGTCGCCATTCAACACGTTCCATAGGTTCGACTGTTTGACATGGTCCATAGCCGAGCTTTTCATGACTTGGCGCATGCTCTTGACCCCGTATTTTGGTGACGGTAGCCCGAACACTTCAAATACCTCCTGGATTGACTCGACTCGGAATCGTTTCATGGCGTGAACCTCATGCATGGGTTTTCCCTTGATATCAGACATGGGCTGTTCTAATGCGTCGGTGACAATGATATTCTTCATTCGGAACCGGTCTGGTAGTTGATCTGGTACGTGATCGATCCCGGGGATGCATCCAATGAACCAGGTGCGATTAGCTGGTGTTCTGGCCTTAGCCAGTGCACGTTTGTATATCTTCGCATGCGGTCGCGGATATCCGTTGTCACTGGCGTTGATAATTATCGGGCCATGTTCTGGTGAGAACAGCGGGGTTGGTAGTCTTGAGTTGCGATGCCATAGTCGATCTTTGAAACCCGGATCTGAGTTGGCGATGACCCCCCACGGTATCTTGTATTCTTGTAATACTCTTATGAGTTGAATAGTACCAGGATTCAGGATGTATCCACTGGCACTACCCAGTCGATAGGCGATTTCACGACACATTGTGCCGAAGTCTGAATCTGAGCATCCGGGATTTATTCCTCGGTACGGCTCGAGGAGGTCTCGAACCCGCTGTTCCTGCCATCCTTTGTGATGCTTGATTGCGTCGAACCCCTTTTGGGCATATAGATTGCCGTTGTATAGTTGTGAAAAGTTGGTTTTGTCGTAGCGTAGTTTGTTGAACGCTTTTGACAGCGTCATTGGATCCAGATCAAGAAACCCATGCTGCCTGACCTTATTGCTGATGAAAAGCCCCGTCGGGGACCGAGGCAGCATCAACTGGCTGTCTCCGAAATACACAAATTTGGGCGGCCTGGGCTTTGTTCGGAGAAATGTAGCCATGTCGTTGGTGGTTATCTATGGTGTGTTGTGTGTCGTATCGGCGATGGGAGCTAGCACCGAAATTTTTCATGATAGCTTTGATGAGGGGGATGGTGGTGAACACCACATGTATGCTAACCCTATAAAGTCAAATATCTTGTGATAGAGCCCATTCATGATTAATGAGAAAGCAAAGTTTTTTAAAAAATGGCGATTCGCTAGTGTAATATGGAAGTACCACCAGAAAGCCGCACCACCCAAGCTTCCAGGATCATATTCGCCTGGCGGGATTCAACTCGCAGCCCCGTTGGAATCTCTATTGCTAGAATCGTGGCTTGAAATAACCTGGCGATGGCCTGTTCTCGCAGATCTCCTTTAAGATAGAGCGATCCGAAGGTTGCAGGAATTCATAATGAGGGTATTGTATGTATGCTAAAGAATGAATGCAGGAAGTCTAACCTAGTTAGTTGGTATCATCAAAAGAATGCAAAATATGCGTAGCCGTCAATAGTCGGCGTGGATCAATGCGCCGCACCATCTTGGCGGCTAGCGATGGCAGGGGATTCTATTGGCCTGTCAATCGCATTCAACGCCTCCTCCTGTCGCTGCTCCAGGTATTCAAACGACGAATTCATCGTTGTATCAAGATATGACCTCAATTCTGCCAACAATTCCAGCATCAGCACGGCACTTGACCGAAGTAGCGCGAGTTGATCCTCCGCCTCCTCCTTCTTTTCGGGTGTCAACGTGGAAGCCTCTAGGCTCAGCCGCTCACTGAGGGCATCAGCCTGGATGTCCTCTTCATCGATTCGGGTGGTGACTCTTGCCATTGCATGCACGACCTCCATTTGCAGGAGATACGTATCGCGGACAATCTCAGCGGCAATTGCTTCGGTTCGAGACCCTCTCTTTGCGGAATGAGCATCTCGCTCCTTTTCTAAGATGGCATTGAGCCGCGGTTCGACCAATTGCAAAGTGCTGGCGACGAAATCGAGCCGTTCTTGTCGCATATGTCTGTATCTGCGCTGCCGGGCTTTCAACCTCTTTTTGGCCTGTCTGGCAGGAGTGTTTTTGGGTCTGGACCTTTTCTTCTTGGCTGGGGCCGTTGGTGCTTTCGGCTGTTCAGGGCGTGAATATGGGTGGCTTCGTTTGGCGGTCTTTTTGGACCGGCTGCTTCGACCCATTGATGCGTTTGTGTTTGTTGACAATGGTGTCGATACTGCTGTTTCGGAAGACTCAGGGATGGCCCGTTAACGTGGCGCGGGTCGCGTTGGCGTTGCTGTCATGCATGCAAGATATTCAATTGCATGCTGCAACATGCCGCGAGCATTTCACCCGCCAGTAGACCAAGACAACAATCGAACAAGAGAAGCAACATCACAGCGAATAAACTCGAATTTTGTCCACGGATGTGGTGACTAAAATCTCTGAGCTCCTGGGCGCGGTGAATTACTACGCTACAACCACAACGGGATAATCCCCGGCATATCCTGCGGCGTCCATGAGGAAGATCTAGCCCGTACTAGGCCGTTCTGGGACGACGTGCTGGACATGTTAGCACCTAAATCGATCGATCGACCCCCAGAATGATCAGGGTCCGGTAAGCCCCACATGAGCCGCGCACAGTATTTTACTAAATAAAAAAGGTCATTCAAGGTCATTGTTGAAAATTAAATATAAAGTCTTGTAACAATAGTCAAGATGCAATCGAGAATTGTTGAAACCACGATATGCATACGGAGAAAAAAAAACCTAATACAGCAATCGGGTTCGGATCTTGAACGGAGTCATCTCCAGCTGTTCGTACAGCTTTTTAATGTCGCTCGTACCAACATCACAAATATCGGCCATCAAGTAAGCAACGTCGCCATGCGAGTCCGAAAACTGCTTTTCGATATTATGATCGGCAAAGATCTCGTTGACTGTTCGCAACACACCAGGCACGTTCTTGTGGATATACAACACACGAACTCTGCCTTGTTCTTCCAGTGAAATGGTTCGCAAGTTGACTTCTGGGAAGTTGACCGACCCGACCGAAGACCCGTCGTTGATATACTTGACCAATGAAGTGCCTACCTCACTACCAATAGCGCATTGGGCTTCTTCCGTAGACCCACCAATGTGTGGAGTAAGAATAATATTACCCAAAGAAGTCAATTCCGAAGTCCACGAGTTGCATTGGTCGTTGAAAGCACCTTCACCGTTTTTACCAGGTTCATTTGGATACACATCCAATGCGGCTCCGGCAATCTTATTTGCTTTTCGGGCTTCAATCAAGGCTGGGATATCGATAACAGAACCCCGAGAAGCATTGATAATGTATGAGCCGGTTTTCATTTCGTTGAACTGCTCGGTGCTGATCAAACCCTTGGTTTCTGGCAATTCTGGAACATGCAATGTTACAAAGTCAGAATTGTTCAACAACTCCTTCAACGACTTTACCTGCTTGGCAGTACCCATGCTCATGATCATCAAGACGTCATAATAGATCACATTCATTCCCATTGATTCCGCCATGACCGACAACTGGGTACCAATATGGCCGTACCCAACAATCCCTAGAGTCTTTCCTCGGATTTCCCAGCACTTGTTGCTGACCTTGTTCCAAGTACCGCTGTGCATCTCGATAGATCGATCACCGAGCTGTCGAGCCAAAGTGATAATCTCGGCAATCACCAATTCAGCCACTGACCGAGAATTGGAAAATGGCGAATTGAACACAGCAATACCCATCTTGGCAGCAAAGTCCAAATCAACCTGGTTCGTTCCAATGCAAAAGCATCCAATCACCATCAAGTTCTTAGCATGCGATAGAACCTTCTGGGTGAGCTTGGTTTTGGATCGAATACCAATAGCATGAACGTCTTGGATCTTCTGGATCAATTCGTCTTCTGGCAAAGAGCTCTTAACGAATTCAACTTGATACCCTTGGCCTTCCAAAATCTCCACTGCCGTCGTATTCACATTTTCCAGGAGCAAAATCTTCACATCACCGGAATTGAACGGCTTCAAAGCCTTGGCCGATCCGATACCGCTCATTCGTCGCCCTCGCATCGAGAATGGCACGTTGCTCACCGACGAAGTTGGCTGTGAAAGTGTACCAGGAGATTGCGAAGTCACGGCTACTTCGTTATTCGACGCATTGATAATATTTTGAGGCGAAGCCATTTTTGTTTGGTGTTGTGTATAAGAAAGAAAAGAGGGTCTTGGAATTTGTCCGGAATTGATCCTGCTTTTATGTGTCTTGGCCGCTTGTTAGTGGAGGGGCCCGCCACACTTGAAAAAAGACTCATTCTCCTCTCTGTAGTCACGGTTTTTCATGTGCACACAGAGGGAAAAAAAAAGTCTCTTGGGCGCATAAAGGCAGGGCTAGACATAGACACACTGTGTAACCTACATAAGACATCCAATCAAGGATACCCGTAATTGCGTAGAATCGCTGACGTTTCTAATCGGCCAATGATTATGCGTCTAGCCACTGCAGGATGGCGTGATTACCGGCAACCTATTCTGAGATGAGCGTGAGGCTAGCGGAATTGTGGCTTGACCCTTCCAAAGTGGGGCTAAACTAATGATCAATAGGTTCCATATTACATTTATTGCAGGTCTACATCAAACATTTGTATGTTGAATATCTATACGGACGAAACGCCGCCGCACCCGGGTAACTACATCCCGGCCCGGAATTCCCAGATCGCCCCAACCACCACAAGCAGAAAGAAACCTCCCGAACAAAGTGTGCTAGGCGCTCCACACTCACTCTACAACACCTCATAAACAATACACCTTTTTCTCTCTTTCACAGTCTCATAGAACGACACACAACAATGGCGCTGGAAATCGCGTCTCCATATCTGGCTCTTTTGGATGAGCCAGATTACTCACTCAAGCAATACGCGCTGCAGTCACTGGATGAGAATGTGGACCAGCTGTGGGCGGAAATTGCTGACCACCTGTCGCAAATGTATGTACCGTGTGGTGTCCACAATGCTAACATAATCGGAACAGCGAGGAATTGTATGAAGACAAAAACTTTCCATCACCTCAATTGGCAGCTTTGGTAGCTTCAAAAGTTTACTACAACTTGGGAGAATTCGACTCTTCCATGAAGTTTGCCCTGGTGGCGGATGACAAGTTTGATTTGTCACTCAAATCCGAGTACATCGAAACCATTGTTTGTATGTTTGCTTATAGGAAGACAATGCTAACGAAGAACCCACAGCAAAATGTATAAGTCGATATATCAAGGTTTCACAGCAATTGCACGATTTGCCACCAAAGGAGATTCAGCAATTGCCGGAATCAGAACGGTCAATTGACCCAAAACTGACCGGAATTGTGGAGCGAATGCTGCAACGATGTGTTGAAAACGGGGATTTCCAACTTGCTCTAGGGGTAGCGTTGGAAGGGCGTCGGCTGGATGTCATGGACCGATTGATTCGAGAATACAATTCAAAGAATTCCGATAAGATGACGTTGATTAATTACGCATTGGATTGCTCTGTTGGGGTTGTATCAAATCGAGAGTTCAGAAACAAGGCTCTACAAGCATTGGTTCCGGTTGTTTTGGGATTGGATAATCCAGATTACTTTGCAGTAGCCAAGATCATTGTCCAATTGAATGATTCTCAATTGGCCATTCGACTTTTTGATAGCTTGGTCAAGGGGGATGATGAACACCGACTAATTGGTTATCAGGTGGCATTCGATTTGGTAGCCGCTGCTCATCAAGAATTGCTCAACAAGGTGACTGCTCATTATACCAAACTGGACGATGACGCGTATTCCAAGTTGGTCAAGATTCTGAGCGGGGTGCCAACCTGCGACTACAACATCACCTTTTTAAAGAAACACAACAACACGGACTTGACGATTCTTGACAAGACCAAGGATCTTCTTGAGGGCCGAAATTCCATTTTCCACAATGCTGTGAGTTTTGAAAATGGCTTCTTGCATGCCGGTACCACTGCGGATGGATTTTTCCGAGCCAACTTGGAATGGCTTTCAAAGGCCACCAATTGGACCAAATTCACTGCCACTGCAGCATTGGGTGTGATTCACCAAGGCAACTTGTCGCAGGGATACCGAATCTTACAACCGTACTTGCCGGAATCGCAAGGCTCGTGCTATACTCAAGGTGGCTCTTTGTTTGGGTTGGGGATCATTTTTGCAGGACATGGACGAGAAGTTATTGATTACCTGCGAAAGCATGTTACTGAAACTAGTGCCAATGTGCAAGGATCAGAAAGCGAAGTTATTCTTCACGGTGCTGCATTGGGTGTTGGTGTGGCAGGCATGGGATCGGACTCTACTGATATTTATAACGAATTGAAGGAAGTGTTGTATGCAGACAGTGCAGTTGCTGGTGAAGGTACTGGGTTGGCCATGGGGTTGATTATGGTTGGTTCCAAGAATGTCGAAGCTGAGCAAGAAATGTTGCAGTATGCTCATGATACTCAGCACGAAAAGATCATCCGATCGCTTGCTATGGGGGTGGCATTACTCAATTATGCTAAGGAAGAAGCAGCTGACGAGATTATTGAAACGTTGATCCATGAGCAAGATCCAATTCTGCGATATGGTGGTGCGTTTACTATTGCATTGGCATATGCTGGTACTGGCAACAACAAGGCTATCAAGAAATTGTTGCATATCGCAGTTTCGGATGCATCTGACGATGTTCGACGAGCTGCGGTCATGGGTCTTGGGTTTATTCTATTGCGAAATCACACTGCTGTTCCACGAATGGTGGAATTGCTTTCTGAATCGCACAATCCTCATGTTCGGTTCGGTACTGCCATGGCATTGGGTATTTCGTGTGCTGGTACCGGGCTTAAGGAGGCTATTGATGTGCTGGAGCCGATGATGAAGGACCCGGTTGACTTTGTTCGACAAGGTTCTATGATTGCGTTGGCCATGATCTTGATCCAGCAGAACGAAAAGTTGTGCCCCAAGGTCAAGAGCATTCATCAATCGTTTGCCAAGGTGATTGCTTCCAAGCATGAAGATGCCATGGCCAAGTTCGGTGCCGCTTTAGCTCAAGGTATTATTGATGCTGGTGGCCGAAATGTCACCATTTCGTTGGAACATAGCCAGACTGGTGTGTTGAACATGAAGGCTGTTGTTGGTTTGGCTGTGTTTGTGCAATTCTGGTACTGGTTCCCATTGACGCATTTCTTGTCTCTTGCATTCACCCCGACATCTATTATTGGTGTTCGAGAAGACTTGAAGATTCCTCAGTTTGAATTTGATTGCAAGGCCAAGTTGAAGTGGTTCGGATATCCTCCAAAGCTTGCTGAAAAGGAGACCAAGGGTCCTGAAAAGTTGACTACGGCTATTCTTTCCACAACTATCCGGGCCAAGCATCTTGCCAAGAAGAGCAACGAAGCGAAGAAGAAGAAGCAGAAACTTGAGGAACAAGGTGGTGATGTAAAGATGGAGGAAGACGAAGAGGTTAAGGACGAGCCGGAACAAATGGAAGGCGTTGAAAAGGTCGAAGCTCAGCCTCCACAACAGCAGCAGCAGAACAAGCCATCCAAGAATGGATCTGAATCTGACGATGTTGAACCTGAAGAGCAGATTGCTCAGGAACTGAAAAAGTCGGCCAAGGAGGCATACAAGGTGGAGAACATGTCCCGAGTGTTACCTGCCCAACTCAAATACATCTCTTTCCCTACCAGCGAACGGTTTGTACCGGTGCGGCAGTTCCGAGGTGATGCCGGTGGTGTGGTGTTGGTGACAGACAAATCACCAAAGGAGAAGGTGCAATTCATCAAGACGGTGCGACAGGTGAATGCCCCAGATGATGTTGATGAAGATGATGAGGCTCCATTGCCTGCCCCGTTTAGATACGATCCTCCTGAACTAGAGTAAGCGTTATATATAAAGATAATATTTTCTACGATTTGTTTGCATCCAATGCGTCCACAACGAGCTTGGTGTATTGCATAGCCAGTTCGTCGGTATTACGTTGCGTGAGGATTTGGAGACCAATCTGGCCGCCCACTGCTTTTTCAGCACTCCATGTCTTGTGTAATGCGGCTTCGATCTCGTTGAGCGGTTCTTTCAGTGCGGCGCTATCCCAGCCGTCTTGAGCCGCATCTTTGAACTCGGTAACGGGGAACGTCACGCCTGGATAATCCAGGAAGTTCCAGTATGAGGTGTATCCGTTGTAGAAAACCGGTGCCTGGTGGGCGATACCTGCATGGGCGCTGGCTGGAACGATGAGGCCGTCGATAGGCCGCCCAGTACCGGTCTTAGCGGCGGTATCCTGCCATTGTTTGAACACTAGCTCGTCGACCTGCAACCGCGTTCTCTGGGCCTCCCAAGTGGTGGTGCTTGGACGATCTACGAACATGGCTACGGCAGCCTCAAAATGTTTTAGCGGTGGCTCGTCCTTGCATGCGTTTTTTATGAACGTGCCGCCGTCGGACGTCAAGAGCAAGGCCTGAAGCTTATACATGGGTCCGTTCATGACTGGGTCCCACTCGATCACGTCGTGGCCTTGTAGCTTCAATGCAGCGACTACCTGGTCAAGGGCACGTTGGATGCCTTTGATGGGGCGCACGACGCCGTCGCTCCGCACAATGCCGAACACTTTCTTGCCCTGTGGCGGGGTGATCTTACGCCACCCGAGTGGGACGACTTGGTTATCGTACTTATCTGGGTGTGCGTTCAGGAAAGTGTCAGTGATGAACTGCAAGCTCTCGAGATCCCGGGCCATTGGGCCACCAATGGACTTGACCCAAGCCTGGCCAAGATTACCAGGGCGAGTTCCAGCGATCGGGAACCGGCCAGATGTAGGCTTGATCCCGAAAATCTTACAATAGGCAGCGGGGATTCGGATACTGCCTCCAACATCCGAGCCGAAGCCTACCACTGAGCCGCCCATTGCCAGCAATGCACCCTCGCCGCCGCTTGAGCCGCCTGGAGTGTGGTTCAAGTTGTGCGGGTTTCGGGTAAGCCCCATGACCCGGGTCTCTGTCTCGACCGCAAGCATGGACAG
Source organism: Blastobotrys parvus (assembly GCA_030564285.1). Taxonomy (NCBI): domain Eukaryota; kingdom Fungi; phylum Ascomycota; class Dipodascomycetes; order Dipodascales; family Trichomonascaceae; genus Blastobotrys; species Blastobotrys parvus. Next base: position 56,437 of record JAJLUP010000056.1, read on the forward strand.
CGGCACGGTGGTCTTGCAGTATGTGACGCCGCCGAGATCGTGCACCATTTGCACCGGCACACTGTCGGTGGTACTTTCGTCAACCGACCAGTAGCAGTACCCAATACCGGCAATGGTGCCCTTGATATGGTGCATATCCTTCATAGAAACCGGCAACCCATGCAGCGGTCCCTTAAGCTTGCCCTCTTTGGCGTAGTACTCGTCAAGCTGCTTGGCTCGTTCAACTGCCCGTTCGAAAAACATGTTGGACAAGCAATTGGTGACCTGGTGCGCCACCGCGGCTCGGTGACAGTACGCTGTGGTGACAGCTTCAGCCGAGTAAGTCTTGTCTGCAATCCGAGCAAGTAGATCCGGCACATTGAGTGCGGTGATCGCCAATTCATCGTCCGTCAACAGCCCGCTGGTGCGTGGGTAGTCGACCACGTTCGTCTGGTCCGCTGGCGGTAGCTTCTCCTTGGGGATTCGCCATTTGGCCGGTAGTTCCGACTCTCGTCGAGCCTGGGCTTTAGCAGCACATTCCTGCCAAGTCAAGTTATCTGTCATTGTGCTATGGATAGTTGTTCACTGGTGCATCCATCGAATTGCGAAGACATTGGTTTTATACTCCCCACCAACGCTGACGCCCCGCTAATTCGGAACTCCGCGACGCTATCAAGCAGGCGCGGACATGCACCGATACGTGATCGCGCACCCGTACACGGCGCATCCTCAACTCGGCATACTCTCACGCAATGGCCACACCGAGGTTCACCATTTTCCCCGCTGATCTTGGCGGATAAAGCGGGAATCGGCATCTTGTGCTGTGAAGTCATTCTCAAAAGAAATGTGCGTGAGCCTCACAATTCGAGACATCCTGCTAAGATTAATATACAAATGCTATTTTTATCATTATCACTACTTGAATCGCCGCAAGGCTGCACTTTCTTGAGGCTCGTCCGGCAACCCGCGCAGTCGTCGCTGCCGCTTCTGCCGCTGGTCCTTTTCCCGCTCCAGATTGTTCTCGAGCCGCAGCATTCGCTCATCAATCACGTTGGCTGTCTTCTTACGCTTGAACCGCCGCAACGCCGAGTTCTTGCCCTTGACACTAGGTCTGATCTTGTTCTGCTCGTCGCGGGTCGTCGTTGAAACGGCCTGCTCGTCATGTTCAGCCTGCTCCCGGGCGTTACGCCGCACTTCGTCAGCACGAGTATCCACATTACCGATTCGATTTGGATCCAGCGTGATCATTTCAGGTTGCAACTTGTTCAACAAGGACCGCACTTCGGCTTCTCGTCGCGCGTTCTTGGTAGCAGCATAATACGGATTGGCTTCCAAGCTGTCAAAGTTGGCCTCACCAGACCCTGGAACAAGCAAAGAACTGAACCCAGATCCATGCCCAACTCCAAGCACATCTTCAAACGGACAGAACCGCACTGACCCGATCTGCGAACCAGGAATTAAATGATTCATATACGGAGCATGCTGCTTGGTGTCGCTGAACACATCCTTCCACACCTGCACATGTGGACCCCATCCAGCGGCCAACAACCCAGTTTCTGAAAAATGCAAGCTTGATGCAGGTGTAGGAGTGTAATACGACTGTAAGGGCTCGCCCTTCACATTTCGGATATCCCAAATCTTCAACGACCGATCTGCACCTGCACAGGCCATATATCGTCCGTCACGGTTCACCGCTATAGACCGTACAGGGCCCTTGTTAGTTAGAAAAGTCATGGCTGGCTCAGGCATGTTCGGTGCCCACAAAGTAACAGTTCCGTTGGAATGGCCAGCATGTATTATCGCATTCGATGGGTTCTGAGTGAGACTGATAGTGGGCCCAAGCTTGGTTCGCAATTCGGCAACCATCAGCCCGGTTGACACATCGTGGTACTTGATATACCCAGAATTTCCAGCAGTCACCAACAGATAATGATATGGAAGAAATTCCAGCTTTGTAGCTTCGATATGCTTCTTCAGCTGATGCACTTCGGCACCATCCGAGTTGTAGATGTAGGTATACTTCTTCTGAGCCACGGCGAAAAACTCGGCGTCGTTCTGTAGCCATTTGACAGCTCGAACAGTCTCATTGACATTGATCTCCGCATGCTTTTCACCACTCTTCCAGTTGAATGCAGCAATATGACCCTTCGACCCACCAAGCACCACGCTATTACCAGATCGTGAATAGTCATGGACATACGGCCCCAGCTGATCCAGCTTCATGTCAAACCGCTTTTTTCTACTCTGCTCATCAACACTGGCCAAAATCTCATCCTGAGTGACCTTGTATGTCTGTTCCATCTCACCTTCTGCTTCCATGAACCCAGCATTCTCCATCAGCAGATACTCCGTCGCCGCGGCGCTGGTGGCAGCATCTTTGAATTTATCATCCAGCCGTTTCAAATTGGCCCGTAGCCGGGAATTTTTGGCCCTCTAATTTTGTTAGCTGTATCTCTTTACGAATGTCCATACCTTTGTGGGCTTTGCTCTGCCTCGTTGGTATTTGTCAACGTTGGGCATGGTTGTTAGTGTATGTGTGTGTGTGGTGAAATTTTTTGTATCAAAAAAAAAAAATTATCTACGGTGCGTATCGCGCATCAGCCCCACGACAACACCAAAATATTAGTACATGATTGTATTAGAAACAAAACTTTGCACAAAAAAGAGCCCTGGCTCTGAAGGCAGGACCACTAGAATACATAATAAATAGGATTAAATCATTAATACACGGGTGCGTCGTTTTTCCAATACACCATCTCCCTGATGTTCGCCGTAGCTGGCATGATCAGAACATAGAGTGATACCTCGTATCGAATCGTAGTAATACTCATCAGTGAGGGGATCGCCGCAATCTGCGCAGGCTAGACAATTGTAACGATGATATCGAATAGGCAATGCGTCATGATTGCCCGTTGTTTCCAAGCACTCACCCTCAATTCCAACCCCACAACCATAGCAAATGCTATTGTTTTCGACATGATAACAGCCATTACAATACGGCGAGTCATTGAGTACATAAAACTCGACCGAATCAAACGGATTCTGACACTTGAAACACACAAAGCAGTTTCGATGCCATTTCCCGCTTACTTCGCTTGAAGAAACACATTTACCAACAATGGCCTGGCTACAACCACGACACACTTTCTTTCCCTTTGGTAATGCCGTTCCGAGATGTATCGACGAGTTAGCTGTGTTCACTCCCGGGCTTGTCGGACTTGAATATGTGTTTTGAGAATACAACGACCCGGCGTTGTTACTGCTACCGGAGGTAGCCGTGGAACTACCCGATGCCGAATGCTGATGCTGCTGGATTTCATCCTTTTCATGCAAACTAAGCTGCTTTTCCAAATTGACCTGGGGGTGAGTTTTGCCATTGTCAAACACCTGCGACGGTTGAAGCGAAACCGACGGAGATTCGTCCAACACCGGGTCCTGTGAATATGAATAGACAGACGAGGCCATAGAGGCCTTGCTGAAGCGGTCTGGTAACAGCATGTCATCGTCACCAGCCTCCAGATGCTCTTTGTCCTGGAACTCGTATGGATCCTGCAATGGATGCGACTCGAACCGGGTGCCAGCACTGGATTGAGGAGGGGTAGGATAATCCTGCTGCAGCTCTATTTTTGGCACATCTGTATCCATCTTGTTCATATGGTTGTGATTTTCATTAGTGTCGTGGAGCTCGTATTGACCATTGCCTTGGTCAAGGCCATTGGCCGGTGGTTCTTCAATTGCAGGGGTCGGAGGGGCTGTCGGTAGCCTTGTTGGATTTGGTTCGGGCAGGGACCGAAAGTTGACACCCGTTGGTGACGTGCGTCTGGCGGACGAGGCTATGCTTTCCGGCTTGTTGCTATATGAATGTCCACTAAATGTCGAATTGAAAGTCGGTGTAGGAGATGGTCGGGGGCTTTTTGAGCAGAGCTGGCTTTGAGCAGTGTTGGTGGTGAGCCCCAAATAGTTTCGCGATGAGGAGCTCCTGGTACTTCCGCCTGATGAGCTGGTGCCGCTGTTTATACTGGCATCTTCTTCGCCTCCAGCGCCACCATTATGTCTGGACTTTTTGTGATGGCGGATTTTGCGGCCCTTATTCACGTCAAAGCCTGCTCTTTCGTAGACAGATCGGACTTCAATGCCTGGTACAAACGGGGGAAATGCCGAATCCAGATTCCGCAACGACCCCGGACCAGCGACACCAGCCGCTGAATAAGTGGACGGCACCGGCGACGCGCTTGGTCTGTATGGTGTATTCATGATAGACTCCGAGATATCGTGAATCGGTCCTTGGAGTATTGGAGTGGAGGAGAGATATAGAGAGAGGAAACGAAAACAGGGGGCTAAAAGAAAGAGAAAGAAGGGAAAAAAAAATAAGGCAGGAGGTAATGGCTCACCTTTTGCCGATGCACGTTGCCCACAGTACACAACCGGGCAAAGAAAAGAAAAAAATATGCCTTAAGCAACGTGGCTGGAACCGACAGCAATGCAGACCTGCTGAACTTATTTATTTTATTTAGTAATTGAGCAGTTTTCAATCGATTTATGCAGAATGAACTGGCTGGACTATTTCGATCGTCGGCTGCTGGTGGCCCCGATCTGCGCCTCTCAAATTCAGGAGGTTTAATCGCACAACCCCCAAGAATGCTGACTGGTCAATTGACAAATTTATAGCACTGGCACTGACAATGATCGTTTGAATCTTTAAACTTTGGCCAATTGGTCTTTCTGAGGTCATTTTGTTTTTTTTTCTATTTTGGTAACTGGTCTATATCCGGCAGATGTATCGAGTTCACGCTTAGACTGTCTATTATTGTCTCGAACGGATACGCCTTACGTACGAATGAGAATTCTGAACCATAACTAGTGCATGTCCGACGCGAACAATTCTGGTTCCATTCTCCGGACGCGTCGACCATTATGGGTACCGCGGTGCTGGTATCCCAAACTCTAATGTATACCGGCCATGGGATCGAAGGACCACGGATCACGGTACAACGAGAATGAAAGGTTGACAGGCGTTTTCTGTCCATGTTACAAGGTTTTTGGATGTATGTATGTGGCTGAATACGGAGAGTACAGGCAGCGGCTGCCGGGTGGATGCACGGCCTGCTTGCATGATAAAGCTGGTGGCAGGTCGTTGCCGCAGCAATAACTTGGTTCCCCAGCTCCGTCCAAACGGCCGGTCAGTAAATGGATCAGATTTGATGGTTTTAGTTCAAGACACCAAGATGAAAAAATTAATTGAACATTTTTTAGATCGATTGATGCGGATTTGGAGATATGCGACATTTGGGGCTCAAGCTTGCGATCGCGGGTTCATGGAGGGGCTCATTTGGCCCGTTGCCGTCGCCGTTGCCAGGGAGGAGAGCGTAGGGTGGAATGGGGTGATGGGTACCATGGCAACGGCTGAGGAAGGGGGTCGGTGGGCCGGGCATTGGACAGAGAGACAATGATCCGAGTTTCGCCGTCATCCACCACCGCCGAGACAAGCACCAAATGTTCAACGTTCAACGACGGGCATTCAGCAGCAGCCGAGCCGTTTTTTTCGGCAAATCGACTAGGAGAAAGTCTTCGGTAGCATACAAACTATCGACAGTAGCACTTGCAGGTACAATTGGTGGTGCAGGACTGTGGTATTGTTACAAGGATGCCCAGTCGTCCATTCATGAATATGTCATTTTGCCATTGATTCGACTAGCGTTCGATGCAGAGTTTTCTCACAAGCTGGCGATCGAGACTATGCGGTATCCATGGTTGAATCCAAAAGAAACGAATGATTGGGATGAGCTGTGCGATCCAAAGAAACAGCTCCAGGTGACCTTGTTCCAAAGTACTGGCCGCCCATTGACTCTTCGAAACCCTATTGGTGTTGCGGCAGGGTTGGACAAAGACGGAAAGGCTATTGATTCATTGTTCAATCTTGGCTTTTCCTATGTTGAGATTGGATCTATCACTCCTCTGCCTCAACCAGGCAACCCATTGCCACGATTTTTCCGACTGCCCAAAGACGGTGCGGTGATTAATCGATATGGCTTCAATTCTGAAGGCCATTTGGCCGTTTTGGCTCGGCTGAAGAAGCGAATTTCTGGAAATGTTGAGGATGTGCCGAATTCCCTGATCCAACACAAGGCCCTGGCAGTCAATCTTGGCAAGAACAAAACTAGTACCGACGAAGTGGGAGATTATGTTAAGGGTGTTCAGGTATTTGGGGAATATGCAGATGTACTGGTTGTCAATGTCTCTAGTCCAAATACCCCAGGGCTCAGGGATCTGCAAAGTGAATCTCGATTGACCGATTTGCTGACAACAGTCGTAGGCACACGAGACAAGCTACCAAATTCTAAGCAACCTCCAATCGTGGTGAAGATCGCACCCGATCTGACCGAGCCGGAGATTGTATCGATCGCGGCAGCAGTAAAAAAATCAAAGGTCGACGGGGTTATCGTCAGTAACACCACCATCGCCCGGCCTGACGGTCTCAAAGCTTCGTCCGATGTTGTTTCGCAGGCGGGCGGTCTATCGGGTGTTCCTCTAAAGCCGTACTCGCTTCAAGCACTGCGACACTTGCGAAAGCATCTTGGCAAGGATACCACTATCATCGGCTGTGGGGGCATTTCCACCGGCGAAGACGCCGTGGAATTTGCCAGAGCAGGAGCTGACTTTGTCCAGATGTACACCGCGTTCGCATACACAGGACCCGCACTGGCAGGCCAGGTCAAAAAGTCCGTGCTGCAGCAACTCGGAGACCAAAAATGGACCGATATCGTCGGCTCGGAAAGTAAATAGTATCAATGTCGTAATCTAAGTATATTGCAGTGTAGTTGAGCCGCACATCCCGCACTCGTTTTTCTGGCTCGCTTCACTCGGTATTTTTTTTCTTTGGCTCGCTTCGCTCGGGATATTTTTCTTTGGCTCGATTTGCTTTGGCTCGCTATGCTTGGTATTAGGCGCAGCTGTAACACCTAAGTGAAGATCACTACAATATATGGATAGAGAGAGGGCGAGAGCCGCACATACATACACATCTTTATAAAACATAGGTTGCTGATGATGAGGCCTTCACCTAGGTAGTACAGCTGCGCTTAATACCGAGCCAAATGAAATACACCGAGCGAAGCGAGCCTAAAAAAAAAAAAACATTTGTATTATAAATAGTGCCTCCACTGGTTTTATATGCTACAGTTCGTCCTCACTCGACATTTCAAAGTCATCTGCATCGATGCCTAGTCCTTCGTCGAACTGAGAGTAGTTTCCCTGCTGTTCCAGCAACCTGGCTCGCTCCATAGTTCTGTTGTAGATGATATATGCGGTAGCTGTGCCGACGATGCCTGCCAGTCCGATTGACACAAAGTCCACAATCTTAGTGGCAGTGTCCTTTTCGTTACCCAGTCTTGCCATTCGGTCCCCAATAAAAATATGCATCATGAGCTTTGGCGAAGTGATGGCGGTTGCAAGAGCAAACCGCCCCACAGAGACACTAGGGATAGTACTCAATGCGCCATTTGATAACGAATATGGCAACGGGCATAATCGGATCATCCACAGTAGCGTGAATTTGTCTTGTTCCATTGTGCTTGTCAATGCAGCAAACTTGGTGTTCGTATTGGCCAGTCGCTTGGCATATCCTGATAGAATATATCGGAAGAAGAGAAACGACAGGGTCGATCCCACAATGGTAGCAAATGCCAGAAATGGCCATCCATATGGAAATCCATACATCATACCGACGATGGACGATAATGCTGAATAGCCAATGAGTGGTGGGAATGAGATCAGCACGATCAAAAAGAACATCAGTACTCCTCCACCACGCATCGCTTTCCATTTGTTGGCAAACGTTACCAGTAGTTTGAAAAACTCATCGTGGAAGATCAGCATGAATACTCCGAGTACCGTCAGCAGGCAGACTCCAATAACTACCAGGACTTGCTGAAGACGCGAAAACCCAGTCCATGTCTGGAGTCCGTATTCGACCATAGACATTGCCTTTTCCTGGGCACTTCGATACATGCCTGAAACTGAAAAGCCTCCCGTGGATCGCTCATCCTCACGAGGAGAAGTTAAAGACGGCACCATTTATGTGTTTGTTTTCGTTGCACACCGTAGATATATCGCCGTTGTGACAAGTGCAGATGCTGTTGATGCAGTAAGCCGATGGTGGTGGTGGTGCTTGCTAAAACTCGGTAGTGGCGGTCGTGCGTGGATGCGGTGTCAAGATTCGTTGGTCCTCGGGGGGCGCCTCTGCGCAAGGGTCTGAGGATCGGCTCGATTAAGGGCAGCGCTGTGAGAACCCATCTACTTACTTGAAATGATCTTGCAGGTCAATCTGAACGTAAGATGAAATAGTAATGGTTTGTTCTGTGTATTAATTAAATATTAACTGCGAGTTTGGGAGGCACTGACTGTCTGATAGAAGCTTTTAGAACAGAGGATGATCGTCAGTGACTTCGATTGGTATCGAAATGGCATGGATCTTGTGAGCTTGATACAATATAACATGGATACTGTTCGTTTAGAGACTACAGCTTCCAAAGCAGCGGGTTGGCTTGCGCCAATCGCTGTGTGCCGCATGAGCCGTCCGGGTGATTCCCCGACCCAGCAATTGCACCATGATATATTATACCAAAAATATCGGATTATCAAGTTTTTCCGTGGTCACATGGCATCATTGAAACGGTTACTTCTTATGGACCCGTACAGCGGTGGGGTGTCTTTGCCGAAGGCCGAAGCCTCACGCACCGTCAATCCATTACTCATCGCAGCAGCTGCTGGTTGCTGTCAATGGAAACAGCAGCAGTTATGGTCGTGAAGATAAAGAACACACTGGGCCAAGGCGCCAAGCTGGAATATCGTCTTGGCGGCCGAGATAGCAACAGTAGCAACCAAGTAGTACTTGCCATAACGGCGCCCACAGCATAGTACATCCTTCCATTATTCGACGTTAGGACAAGGCATGTGTTGTTCGATCGCTGCTATCCGGTATTTCCGAAATGTCTAGACTCGCATACATATTTTGGCCCTATGGTTGCGGCTCATCCCACACGAGAACACCCCGCCAGGGAACCGAATCGAGTACAAGTCTGACTATATGGCCAATTGTTGAACTGTCGCGTATACCGTCTTGGCACTGGGATTGGAAAGTTCGAGATAGCCATGCAAGCACGATGGATCTCGGCCGCAAACGTTGCTGGAGAGAGTGACGTCAGGGGTGCGCCGTGGAGTGCACCCATTGATCCAGTACCAGTATTGTACCGGTTGACGATACGGAATCGTTAAGCGACCCGCCCACCCTGTATGGCACATACAGTTTTAATTGCTAGACTACTAGGCATGATAAGTTCAGAGCTTGGTCCAACACCACTTCCTTATTCGGTACGTCCGGCATGCTCCTGCCCTGGGCCGCTTTCCTAGCTTTACTTTCGGCTCTAGCACGAGTTAACTAGTAGTATTAAGGTCTCGAAGTGGACCTCATCATGAGGCTAGAGGACAGCGACAGCCGGCGAGATGGTCTCCGGATAGTCCTGGTTATGCGCCGATCACTGAGATGTATGAGCATGTTGTGCCGCCACTTGCTTGCAGCGTATGTATCACTTTTCTGGCCGAACCGCGGGGCGGGTTTGTGTTCCGGCTAGCAATCTAATCGCTGTACAATTCGTTTAAAGCCAGTGGGGCTCTTGGGTTAAACTACTTGGATTAAATCCGGCAATTGGGCAGGTGTAGGTATAAATACCCCCCTCCTTCCTGCCTTCTTTTCCCTCAGCACTCTCATTCAAGAAGAAAAGAAATCAACATGTCTGACAATACTACTATCGCTGGTTTGGGCCCATTGCCTCAACCATTTCCAGATCTTGCACCAAACGTGCTGGATTTGTTCTCCCTCAAGGGCAAGGTCGCTTCAGTCACTGGGTCGTCCACCGGTATCGGGGCATGTGTAGCTGAAGCTTATGCCCAGGCTGGGGCTGATGTTGCCATCTGGTACAACTCGCACTCATCCGAAGAAAAGGCTGCTGAATTGTCCAAGAAGTACAATGTCAAAGTCCGGGCCTACAAGTGTCCATTGACCGATTTCAAGAAGGTTGAAGAAACCGTGGCCGCTCAACGAAAGGACTTTGGCAAGATCGATATCATGGTTTGCAATGCCGGCGTGCCATGGACAGCTGGTGCAATGATTGAAACCGAAAACCACGACGAATGGAACAAGGTCGTCGATCTGGACTTTAACGGTGTCTACTACTGTGCCAAGGCTATTGGCCGAATCTTTAAGGAACAAGGTAATGGGTCTTTGATCTTCACCGCTTCTATGTCTGGCCATATCGTCAACATTCCACAGTTGCAAGCCTGTTACAATGCTGTCAAGTCAGGGGTGATCCACTTGGCCCGATCGTTGGCTGTGGAATGGGCTGGCTTTGCCAGAGTCAACTCCATCTCTCCAGGCTATATTGCCACTGAGATTTCTGACTTTATTCCAAAGGAAACCAAAGAAAAGTGGTGGCGCCTGATTCCAGTGGGCCGAGAAGCCTTGCCAAGAGAACTGGTCGGTGCTTACTTGTACTTTGCCTCTGATGCTTCTACCTATGCTACTGGCTCAGACTTGCGAGTCGACGGTGGTTACTGTGCTCCATAAATTATTTCTTTCTATATGTATAGTCTAACGAGTCTTGATGATGAATGTGCCTGGTCTGATAA
>JAJLUP010000057.1:0-66614 GCA_030564285.1 Blastobotrys parvus
ACGTTCGAGCGAAGCGAGCAAAAAAAGAAGCTGCACGCAGTGCTTTTTACGAGAGAAGGGATCCCGCTGCGCTCGGCTTTTTCTTTTGCTCGCTACGCTCGAAATGCTCGCCATGCTTCGTGTGTATCTGGGAGCCTCATGCACGGGGCAGGCTTCAGAGCCACTCCGCACAAAGCCTGAAGCGAGCATACCAAAACAGCTCAATTTGCCACCAGCCGTTGAAAATAGCATGTCATCGGCCCAGGGAGAGTAATTGTACAGCAGAAAGCAACAATTTGCCGGGTTCACGGTGCGAGCTGGTATGGCCGGGCAATAGGCGGGGGATGCCCACCTCCGAAGAATCTCGGCAATTTTTTTCGCCCTGGCCTTGGTAAATTGGACTATCCCTAACTTTCTTTCGTGCATCCCAATCGTCCGCCTGCGATCATATAGAATACCCCCCACAAAAAGCCGAAAAAATTATAATATGAACCGAATATTCGGATCGTTTAGAACATACAGTACAGCCGCCCCAAGACTGATCAAGACGGTTGCTGAGCTGCGACAGTGGCGACTTGCCAAGCTCAAAAAGTCACAGTCGGTAGGACTTGTGCCGACGATGGGGGCTCTGCACCAAGGCCACTTGAACCTGGTGCAACAGTCCCTCAACGAAAACCACTCAACAATTGTCTCAATTTTCGTCAATCCGTCACAGTTCGCCCCAGGTGAGGACCTGGATAGCTATCCTCGTACCCTGGACACCGACTTGGCAGCATTGTCCAAGGTGGCCCACGCCAAATTAGATCAAGACTTTGCGGTGTTCTTACCGAGTGTCAGTGAAATGTACCCAAGCGGGATCACCATCAACCGAGAAGAACAAAAGGGTGCGTTTGTAGAAGTCAAGGGGCTCAGTGAGCAATTGGAAGGCTCCATTCGACCGCAGTTCTTCCGAGGGGTCGCGACCGTAGTCAACAAACTGCTGAACGCTGCAACTCCAGAAAGAGCATATTTTGGACAAAAAGATGTTCAGCAAAGCATTGTCATTCAAAGAATGGCCAAGGATCTGCTCATTGCGTCTGAAATTGTCGTGGTGCCAACTGCACGGGAAACCAACGGATTGGCCATGTCATCACGAAACGAATATCTCGGTTCAGAAAGCCGCCAGAAGGCTGATATCCTATACAACGCCATGGCAGAGGGTGAAAAAGCATACAACCAGCATAACGGACCTACCGAACGAAGTATCATTCTGGGCCCGGTTATTAATACTCTACAATCATCACACGACTTCCCGGTGGAAATCGAATACATTGCATTGTCGGATCTTGAAACATTGCAAGAAGTAGAGGTTGTTACCCCTGGTAAAGGAGCAGTAATCAGCGGTGCAATTCGAGTGCCCAATAAACAAGGCAAGACTACCCGGATTATTGATAACATCATTTTGTCATAGTAAAATATAAATAATTTATCTTTCAAATGCCACGCCGCTTGGTTCGTGACCTGCTGCCTGGTATTACGACTGCGCTCTTTTTGGCCTTTGCAGATTTGTCTTTTCTGGAGGCTTCTCGCAGTTTGGTCTTCTCGAGCTCGACCCGATCCTGCTCAATCTGAGCCTCAATCTTCATGCGGCTCGAATGTTGAGTTTCCACTGCATGCTTGGACACGCCTTTTTCTTTGGCGGTGTAAAACACCCCTCCAAACTCGGCAAGCCATTCAGGATCGACAGCAGTGACATTAGACAGGTATTGAGTAGATGCAAGAACAAGCTCGTGATAGACCACATATGGCGGCAAAAACCCCAGCCCCGAAATGGCCGATGTGTGATGCAGTTTGGATACAACACCTGTTCGCAGATTGACATAGCTGTCAATCCCTTTGACCTTTGCAGCTTGATGAAAAAACCCACTGCAAATGCATTTTCGAATTACATCCCAGTCTCCATGACACGATTCCAACTTGAATCGTTTCTTCTGGAAGATGCCGCTAAATTGCTCGCGAGTCTCAGCCGCACGATGAAGCTGCTTGCTGAACAGAAAATGTCTCGTACACCACGCTTCGGATTTTCGATTCGAAATCCACTGGTTATACACATGAAGCAAGGTCAAATGGTCCGACTCGGCAACGAAGAACTTTTCTCGCGCTGCTTCAGCCTCGTCCATTCGTTCCCGAGGACGGTAAAATACAGCAGACACCGACAACATAGCCACAATAGTGACCATTTCTTCTGAGCATCCAAATTCCGCCGACTTGACCAGCAGCTTTGAAAGCGACGGTTCAATAGGAAACACTGCCATATCTTCGCCTTCTCTGGTCAGCTTACCGACATTACTCAATGCGCCCAGGGCCCACAAATCGTACAAACTAGCTGTCATGGTGTCCGTTGGAGGTGGGTCAATGAAGTCAAAATCCAGCAAGTCGTCAACCCCCAGACTTTTGAGAGTCAAAATCGTGTTAGCAAGGTTCGACCGCTGGATTTCCGGAATCGCTTGGGGATACATTTCTTCGTATTGTGCACGTTCAGTGTACAGTCTGTATGCAACACCCTTGTTTGTACGACCAGCTCTACCCGATCGTTGACCGGCATTTGCCAGTGAGATTGGCATCATTTGCAACGCATTCATGTTCAACTTGGGGTTGAACACCTTGACTTTGGCATATCCCGTGTCAATGACATGGGTGATCCCATCCACAGTCAGCGAAGTTTCGGCAACGTTCGTAGCAACAATTACCTTGCGGGTGCCTTTGGGCGCCGGGTCAAAGATCTTGGCTTGCAAGTCTGATGGCATTTGCGAATAAATAGGCAGGATTAACAATGGATCTGGTTTGTCAATTGCTTCGAGGCGCTCTTGAATAATCTCACATGTAGCTTCAATATCTTCTTGCCCAGTCATAAACACTAGAATGTCACCAGGCCCGGCTGATACATGGATCTGCAACACTTGCCGCACTGCGGCGTCAACATAATCTTGCGGCGTCGAATCAAGGTTGATTACATCCACTGGGAAGGTTCGGCCTGGGATTTTGAACTGCGGGGCCCCACCATAGAATTGTGCAAATCTCTCGGCATTCATAGTAGCAGACGTTACAATCAGCTTCAAATCTCGTCGCCTCAATAGAATCTTCTTGAACAGCCCCAGCAAAATATCGGTATTCAACGCCCGCTCATGTGCTTCATCCATAATAATGCATGAATATTTGTCCAGGTCACCAGGAGCTTGAGATTCCTTCAATAGAACACCATCTGTCATATACTTGATCATTGTGTTTTCGCTGGTGACATCTTCAAACCGAATGCTGTACCCGACCTTGTCGCCGAGCCGCACCCCCATTTCTTCGCTGACTCGTTTCGCCACACTCATGGCAGCCACACGCCGAGGCTGTGTACAGCCAATCATTCCTCTTTCACAGTATCCCGCCTCATACAGATACTGGGTCAATTGGGTAGTCTTACCAGACCCTGTTTCACCAATAACAATGACCACCTGGTTTTCCCGAATGGTTTTCAACAGTTCGCCCTTCACTGCAAACGCAGGCAACTGTTGACGCTGTTCCGTCATGGTCTGATTTCTGGAGTTTACTGGAGCTGGTTCAGTCTTTTGATCTGAAAACCTGCTTGTATGCAACGCAGCCCGGTCGTCCACCGGTTCTTCTTCTTTCACGCCCAGCATATTTCCAAGAGCCGTGCCAGCCATGCTAGCCGCATTCCGAGCATTCTTTTTTCGCTCTTTGAGCTGTCGTCGTTCTTTCAGCAAATGACTACCCTGACGCGAATATTTGGCCATATTGCTTTCCGGATCTCGCACAGCTGATATCGGCTGTTTTTGTCTCGTGAAAACTTGCTGGCCATCCAAAAACGGTGGCTTCAGATTGTGGATTGCCAGATGCACTTTCCTTTGATCATACTCATCGTCATCATCTAGGTCATAATCTCTTGCTTCAGCAACACCAGACCGTTGCATTCGGTTCTTCTCCCATAGATTCGTCTCCATTTGCTTCTGCCGCGCCCGAGCGGTCAGCCTCTTCTGCATCTTTGCTTCCATCTTCTCGTCGTCGTTTTGGTCATAGGAATACGTGTCATAGAACGGATTGTGCATCTCATCACCTGCCGCATGACCAAATTCATCCGCTGCATACCAGTCTCTGTCCAAAGCATCTTGTACTTCCTGGTCATATTCGGGCTCAACATCTGACTCTTCTTTGGGCTCTTCCTTCATCCTTGCGCGCCATCTGTTTCGCTTTGGATATTGCTCAGGAGATGATTCGTTCTTTCGTTTCACAGCCGGTTCTTCTATCTTGATTTCTTGCTTGGCTTCTTCTTTGATCGGCACAGCGATTGTTCGTTCAGCCTTTCGCCGACGGATCTCATCGAGTCGTGCTTGAGCCCTGCTTGACAATCCATTACTCTTCGCATCAGCACCAGCACCAGCACCAGCACCAGCACCAGCACCAGCACCAGCACCAGCACCAGCACCAGCACCAGCACCAGCACCAGCACCACTAGAATGCTGCTCCTGTGGTGTGGATTCCTCTTGCTTAGTAGCCACTGGCTTCAATCGATCTGGAGGATCTTCTCTCTTTTGATTATACAGGCCAGTTAGAAAGTCTAGATCAAACTGGTCAATACCTCGACATGCATTGACAAATACCTGTTGAGTTGGCGACTGCTCAGCCAGAGCTAAGACTTTTTTTGCCAGTTCCACATCCACTTCTTTTCGCAGTTGATTGGCTATCCGAATAGCCACTAACCGTACATACTTGTCGTCCATGCCCTTTGATCGATGAAGGTCGTTGGGATGTTTCACTGGCTTTTTTTTGGTGATGAAGGCCCCCGCCAAAATTTTTCACCAACCATCAACCATCAACTCACCAACCACCAACATGTATGCCAGTTCCATAAAGCAGCATCTGCCTCGGGGGGTGCGACAGGCATCAAACTTGCAAAAGCCTCTGAACAAAACTCGAAAAGCCATTCCAACTCGGTTCCCGACACAATTCAACCCAGTTCGATCTGCATCCAACCCACGAATCCAGCTGCCAAAGGGTCTTTCCTACAATCCAGCTCCATCAGCTCCAAGCCCATATAACACGCCGAATGCATTCATGCCAAAATCAGATAATCGACAAATCCGATACGAAGCAGCACCATATCCAGTCGAAAACATGCCAGAGATTTCGCAACTCAACGACAAAGTATACAACCTGACCGTCGAACAGGTGCAAGAGATTCAGAAGCTACGACAGCAAGATCCATCAAAGTGGTCTCGAAAAGCATTGGCCGAAAAGTTTGGCTGTTCGCCTTTTTTTATTTCCCTCGTGTCTGAGCCTACCAAGGAACATCTGACTGAGATGGACCGACGACTGGGCATAATCAAGTCACTGTGGACCGAGACGAGAATCCGAACTCGACGAGACCGTGAAAGAAGAAGAAAACAAGCTCTTAAAGACGCTAAATAGTGTTGCAGAAGCAAAAACAACATGTAATGATATAAATACTGTAAATAATTGGAGCATCAGAACAAAATTATCCAACGAAATCCCCAAAGTCATCATCGAATGGGTCGTTTCTGCTAGATTTTGAAGCGGGAGGCGGCGGTGGAAGTAATGTAGGAACTGGTTCCGGCTCCGATTCTTTGCGAGTGCTGACAGTAGCTGCCTTTCCCAGATTGATATGAATCGATTGCCCTTCTTTCAACGAAAAGTCTTTATGCTCTTTCTGTTCAACTGGTGCAGTACGTTTTCGGAAATCTTGTAATGCAATATTAAATTCGAATGCAACATTACGGTCCGGGAACCCCATGCCCAAGGTGGCTCGTCGATTGCCATTGACAACTCTTATAGCGAAAAAGCGAGACGAATCTTGTACAGGCACTACTCCAGCACCTTCTGATGTGTAGGGAGCAGTAGCAAACGGTTCGCCACTGTCGCCATCTTCTAGTCGTAGTTCGCAGGTCAGCTCGTTGGTTGCCGTTTCCACCTCAACCACTTTGAGCCGCCCTTTCCATATTGGATTGTCGACATCCCATTCTGAAGCTTTATGGCCCAAAGTCGTTTTTAATGGCGGAATTTGATAAACAAATGCCTCTGGTGTAATAAACACGATTGTCTCTAGCTGGTCTGCCATTTTTGTGTTCACGTTTCCCCAGCGGGCAGCAGATGTCAGGGGAATTGGGATTTGCTGGCTGTGGGTTTTTTTATCATCATCACTTTCGGAGGTATCAATGCCGCTGTACGACTACGACGACTTTGATGATGACGGTTCGTGATTTAATGTCCCCGGAACACCGCTAACAATCTAGACCTCGTCGACTACGACGATGAAGAATACTACAGTGATCGGGATCAAGGTATGTTTTTTTGTTGAAATGCTGGCTAATATGTCAGAAATGACCGAACAAGACGAGGAAGATTTAATGCTGGCCATAGTTGAAGTCAAATCAATGATCGGTACACGCAAAATAAAAGACGAGGAAATCAAGGAAAGCGTCCTATACTATGAATTTGATTCTCAGCGAGCTTCGAAATACCTTTGTGAAAAATACGACAAGGCTCATAAACCAAAGGCCGCACCAACAAAACCAAAAAGTATGTCCAACGATTGCTCAGAACAAGATCCAAAGCGTCAAGGTGTAGAAGAAACGGCTCCTAAACCGACGTCGAAATTAGCAGCATTGGCACAAGCTAGAGCGCAGAAAAGGGCCTCATCCGAGAAAGTCCAAACCGATTCTCCCTCCAAATCACTTGCATCAGTCAGTTTGCTAAGCAAAATCTCGTCAGCTCGGAAATCTCCAAGTCCTAATCCTATTTCGAGCTCTGGTGGATCGTCTTTGAGTAAGCTTCAACAGGCCAGAAATAGCAAAAAGACATCCTCATCCTCAAGCACGCCACCACGACCGAGATCTCCAACACGAGTTACAATTGCATCTGATGAGAACAAGATCAGCAAGCCACCCCGCGTTTCTACGGCAACACCAAAACTCATGCCACCAGAAATTGACTACAATATCACTATAGACTACCCGGAATCGATACTAGCTGCGCCTTCGAACTTTGGGCTGTTATTCTGTTCTGAGCGAGTTTCAAAATCAAAATCAAAAGTCACTAACACGGTGTTTCTGCCAACAGATGCTACAAATGTAAAACAAGCATTTGCCAATCCAAGCCCAGACGATGTTGTTCAAGCCGCTCAAGAGAGAGCCGGCTTTTTGGAAAAGGGTGTCAGCGATTTAAAGATCAGCGACGCCGCATCTTCAAAGCCGCTGGCTGCGCCGAAAAACGTACGAAAGTTGAATGTTGCAGAGGAACTTTCCAAAACAAAAGACCAGCGGCCAAGCATCAACTTTGTGGTCATTGGCCATGTTGATGCCGGCAAGAGCACGTTGATGGGACGATTATTGTATGATGCTGGAGTGGTGGATCAGAATACCATCAACAAGTATAAGCGGGAAAGCGAACGTGAGGGCAAGGGGTCATTCCATTTGGCATGGGTGTTAGATCAGACAGCTGAAGAACGACGACGTGGGGTTACTATTGATATCTGCATGAGTCAGTTTGAGACTGATCATGCCAAATTCACCATTGTTGATGCTCCTGGGCATCGAGATTTTGTACCAAATATGATTGCCGGATCGAGCCAGGCTGATTTCGCTGTGCTGGTAGTGGATTCTTCAATCAATGCATTTGAGTCTGGATTTGATTTGGATGGACAAACTAAGGAACATGCCATTTTGGTGCGAAGTCTTGGGGTTGATACCGTGATTGTGGCGGTAAACAAACTTGACACCAATGCGTGGTCCATGGATCGATTTGAAGAAATTCGAATCCAGTTGGCCGACTTTTTGATCAAGGTGGGTTTCAAACAAGACCAGATCAAGTTTGTTCCAACTAGTGGATTGCAAGGAGATAATGTGACCAAGCGATCAAAAGAAAAAGGTCTTCAATGGTATTCAGGACCTACCCTATTGCAAACACTTGAACAGAGTAAATCGTCTTCCAAGGATTCGAGCAGCAACCTGCGAATGCTTATTTCAGACGTATCCACTGGCGAGCATAGCTCTGATATCACCGTTTCGGGCCGAATTGACACCGGGTCTGTTCAGGTGGGCGAGCAGGTGTACATTTCTCCGTGCGGCTCATATGCTCAAGTCAAAGCTATTATTGCCAACACTGTATCAAGAGCTTGGGCAGTTGCCGGCGACAATGTCAACTTGAAGCTAATCAATATTGAGGACGACAAGCTGAAGGTTGGCCATGTAGTGTGCAATGTCGAAGCACCGGTGGCTAGCGTGAACAAGTTCGCCGCACGGATAGTGATATTTGATCTGAAACGACCACTGCTACAGGGTACCAAGCTGGTTCTTCATCGAGGGCGGACAAACGAACAGTGCAAAATCACGAAGATTTTGGCCACATTGGACAAGACTAATGGCCAAGTACTGAAGCAAAAGCCGCGCCATTTGATCAGTGGCCAGACGGCAATAGTTGAGGTGTCTCTTGAGACGCATCTCCCAATGGAAGAGTTCAAGTCCAGTAAGGAGCTTGGGAGGGTTATTCTACGTAAGGATGGGGCAACTGTGGCCGCCGGTATTGTAGACAACGTCGCATTATAATAGAGTGCTACATCAGCCAGTCATTGAATAGTAATACTACGGCAATGCCGACCGATCCATAGATGATCATCTTCGACGTACGACGATTTCGTGTTTTGGCGCTGTCCAATTGCTTATTAGCTTCGGTTACATCGCCGGTCGTGCTAAAGGCGTCCTCTACCAAGCTTTGGATCATGTCGTTTTGGGACGCCAGGTGGGTTGCCAACGTAGTTTGCAATTGAGCGATCTCCATCATCGACCGTTCAGCAGATTTGGCTTTTTCCAAAGACATTTCCAACTCATCGAGAAGAGCATTGTTTTCGCTTTCCAGTTCTTGTTGTAGTTGTGGTGATAGCGATAGGGCAAATCCTTGGTCTGTTGAAATTGGCTGTGCCTCTAGTTCGCTAAATGGAATGGCTTGAGTATAAGAAGCAGAGGATTCCGGAACATGATGCAAAGTGCTTTTCGTTTTCTCTAGTTGTCTAGAAAGTCGGATTTCTTGTTGCGATGCTTGTAAGTCAGACACCAGCTTAAGTCCGTCCTTGAGATACATGAACATGCCCTGACGGTGGTACTCAATGGTCTTTCTGGTACCGTCGGCTCTTGGATCGCTCATCCACTTTTTCAGCGATGATCTGGCACTGTGTTGGTCTATTCTTTGCCGTTCCAGCCCTTCCAACTCCTCTAGTCGTGTAAGCTGTCGCTGGATGATCATGCGTGTTTCGTAATCGATGTCTTCTCGGTCCTTGTCTGTGAGTGTATCTGACGCCCCCAGGCGCTTGGAATTGGATAAATAAGCAGGTCTGATCTTGACCAGGTAGCCCTCGAGATTGAGAATCTCGGTATTCTGAAGTGCGTCAGCATTTTGTCACTCTGGGTACTCATACCATTTGTATGCATTCTTGTGTTAATCTGTCGCTAGGGAACTTCGGATGGACGATAGGACGGAAATCAGGACCTTTTTCCTCCTGCTTCTGACGACTTATTTCGAAAAATAGCCGTGTTTGATCCGTCATGTCGATGGTGGTGATGATGGTGGGTGTTTTGCTGGCTTCATTTTTTGGCTTGGGCCTGCCGGGAATCGAACTGCCAGGAAAAGCACCGGTCGGCGCTGGGCGGTCTCCAACAAAAACCTGAGGAGTAGAATCGCTTCTATTCTAGCAAACAAGAAAGCCGAGCGCAGCGGGTTCCTTTCTCTCGTGTTCCCGCTGTGCTCGGCTTTTTCTTTTGCTCGCTTCGCTCAATATGCTCTGTTCGGTGCGGCGATGTATTACTGAATCTGTCACAACAGGTCCGGTAGGTGAGAGAGCCGCCTTGGCTAGCCTCATAATACCGAGCTAAGCTCGAGCGAAGCAAGCAAAAAAGAAAGGCCGAGCGCAGCGGTATCACGAGAGAAGAGGGTCCAGGCTTTTTTGCTCGCTTGGCTCGATATTCTCTGTATTGGTGCGGCGATGTCTTTGAGCTTCCGAGCATAACGAGCGTATCGGGCCCAACAAGGTCAGTGTATGGTGGCCAAATCCTATATACTTTGCTTATGGTTACAATGGCCGGCTGAGATCGGATTTGCACGGCTTAATTGATCGATAGCTTATGTGCGCATCGATTCGGGCATTGACGATATCGAGATCAGGCTCGACTCTGAGACAATGGTATGCCCATCATCGAAGAACACAGAGAAAAAGTCGGTCTGAACCCTTGCCATGCATGCATTTCAATTATAATAATAAATCCGCAGTTGGTTGTTGCAACCAAATCATGTGGCGTTTAAATGATATTCACCCCTGAGAGGTGAAGCGGTGAACGTTAGCCGTCCGTTGTGAGCTGCGTCACTGTTTCACAACAACAACAACAAACAGTCGCGTCGGCTGGACGCCTGTCTTGTTTACATTTTGTTTTCGCACCCTCCCCCACCCCTCAACATCACCATCTTTATAAACAACAATTGACAAGCCCGCCACTTTGGACCTCTTTTTTTATTACTATACCTAAATTTCACAATGCCATCCGGGCCCATACCCGAGCGTCGAGAATCATACATCTCAACACAGCTCGGTTCGATCAACACCCGGTTACAGGTTCTGTTCGACGAGCTGGGGCTGAGCTCCAAGGACCGTGAAACTCGAGAACGAAATATGTATTCAGTCATTGAAAAGGCTTTGGAAAGCCATGTGGAGGACGTTACACAGGAAAGAGATGCATTATATGAAAAGTGTTTTGAATTGCAGTCAAGCTTGCAGGACATGCTTGGTGCTTTGAAAGACTTGGACATTTCATTGGTTTTGAGCGATCCAGGGATTGCATACAACAAGATCATTCCGCCGTATAATCCTTGTTGCCAGGAGTTGAATACTGCATACGAACAGGTGGAATCTATCTATTCTGACCGGCTAGTGCGGGTCAACAAGACGTTAGAAACACTCAAGGAGCTGGCAACTAAAGTGGATGGTATTGCAGTTGCCAATGAATTGATGTTAAGGGATGAGGATTTGGACCTGTCGAACAATCATATTGTTGAGCTGGAGGCTGAGGTGGACCGGTGGCAGGAAGAATACAGTGTTAGAGTTAGCACAGTGGCCCAGTACGCGGCGTCCATCGTCAGTCTTTGGGCCGAACTTGGTACGTCTCAAAACGAAATCGACAGCAGCATTCTTGGATGCTATCGGTCTAATCCAGAAGAACTGGGAACATTGAATCCTGACTTGGACCGATTGAAAACCAAATTAGATGCATTGGAGAATGAAAAGGATAACCGGGTCCAAAAGCTGGATAGCTTGAAACAGCAGATAGAGCATTTGTGGACCAAACTTTCAGAGCAGCCAGAACATACCAAGATGTTTGACAGATCGAATCGAGGATTGGCCCTGCCAGTGTTGGAAGCGCATGAACGAGAACTGGCGCGGCTGAACGAGAAGAAACGACAGCATATTCATGTGTTTATCCAAGATGCAAGACAAACCCTACAGGAGCTTTGGGAAAAGCTGTACTATTCCGAAGAGGAAACGTTGGAATTCACTCCGGCGTGGACTGATATTTATACGGATGCTTCGCTTGATGCTCACGAATCGGAGATTTCGAGACTGGAGGTTCTGGTCGAAGAACGAAAGCCGATCTTGACGCTGATTGATGAATATTATAGTATACAACAAGATGCTGAGGCGCTGGAAGCTTCGGCCCAAGATGCATCTCGGTTACTGTCCAAGGCTCCAGGAAAGCGAGATCCAAGCCGACTATTGCGAGAGGAACAAATGAGAAAGCGAATTGCCAAAAAGCTGCCTCGAGTGTTGCGTGAGCTGCAAGCGGCAATTACGGCCTGGACCGCCAAGAACCAAAAGCCATTTTATGTCAATGGCAACGACTTTGCGGTGGAGCTTGAAGAAATTCAAGCCAAAAAAGGTATGCGAGGTCGAAAGCCTGAAAAAATGGTCAATCCACATGGACCTACTAGATCAGCATCTCCACAAAAATCTGCCAAGCAGTTGCAATTGCAATCGCCAAAAAAGCCCGTGTCACGGACACGGCCGACGTCGCCGACAAAATCAATCATCTCCAATTCATCCACATCGTCAAATGGATCAAGGTTCAAAAAGCCCGGCCAGCCGGCTAGTGTCATGCGGATCCCATCAGCACCAGTGGCCGTCAAACAGAAGAGCACAAACAATCTGCGGCGCAATTTCACCCAACCAGTGTCAGCCGCAGTAAAACTAACAGCCCCAACTTCGCCAATAAAACCGAAACAAAACAACTTTCAATACAGCACGCCGTCGGCCGGGTTGGCAAAGCCGACAACGCCCGCCGCATCCACACACAAGCCTGGAAAAGAGAACCAGATTAGGGTTCCGTCGCTCACGAACTCGAACACTTCGTCTGAAAATTGGGAAACCTACGATGACGGGTCGAGTAGCGAAGACGAAACCTTGGATAGCAGCTACATGAAATGGCGCCAGGACGCCATGAAAAAGCTGGTTAATCGCGGCGGGGGCGTCGAATACGACGCCTCCACCAGGCAGCAGCCGAATCATCCACGGGTATCCGAGTTTAATTGGGATAAGGACGTGTTTTAGTTCCCCAGGGGATCTAATTGGTTATATATTGAGTATTATTATGAAGTTTATGTTGATGTCTGTTTAACGAATCTGCGGCTTATTATGGCTGGAGCATATCGAGCCTACGTAGCGAGCAAGAAAATAAGCTGATCACAGCGGGATCCTCTTCTCTCGTGATGTCGCTGCGCTTCGCTTTTTTTTTCTTTTAGCTCGCTACGCTCGTGGAACTAATGGGTTATATATCGGGTCTTACTGTGAAGCTTATGTTTATGTCTGTTTACGAATCTGCGGCTCATCGCTGGCTGGAGCATATCGAGCGCAGCGAGCAAAAAAAAAGGCTGAGCGCAGCGGTACCACGAGAGAAGAGTATCCCACTGCAATCAGCTTGCTTTTTGGCTCGCTACGCTCGACATACTATCCATATACTCATCAGACTTCGTTTGGCCCGCCGAGCCGCATCAGCCGGGTAACACTCGCCACTGTGGCTATGCGCGAGAAGAAACGAATCTCCTTGATTACCTAATCACGCTGTGCTGTGGGTGTGTGGCACTGCTGCATATTCCGGCTTCATCGGTGTCATATATATAACCAATTAATTCCGCCGGGTTGCCAGAACACTTTCCAGCGTAAGCCACAGATTATTTGGCAAAAATATTTTTGGTGCGATCCAGTTCTGCTTTCTCCACTTCTCCTTCCCGATCGCCTAGTTATTTTCATTATTTGACTTTGAGCTTGGAATTGGATTGACTGAACAGTGGATATTGAACCATTGAGACAGCAGTAATCCGTTTGAAACTGCATCGTTATTTTGTCCTGGTTCCACAAGCAAGAACGCATCGTGCACGCGCAACTAGTTCTAGCTTGATTTTTTGGTGATCGTCGACAACGCACCTCACCGATTCATACCTGACTCTGTTACAACGCTGCCTATTGAATTGAATAGCCCTCGTGCATTTCCAACAAACTAAAAAGAGCAAGAGCCATGTCTTTGACTCCGCAGAAGTCTGCAGAGAATCCAAACTCTACGAATACAAATACCCTCAGGTCGCCAACCGCAGAGTCCAAGCCATTGCCGATTCCCATTGCAACTAGCCGAGCCCCAGACAGTAGCAGCATCAACACCACCACGGCATCGCACTCTTCACTTTCAACCAGTGGAGAACGAGCAAATCGTCACAAACGTCAGTCATCTGCCACTCTGAGCCCTACCTCGGTCTTTCCCCCTTACCACGGCACATCTTCACTGCTTCCACGAGATATGGAGCCACGGGGTCGTCGGTCGAGTTCGACCTCGAGTTCTGCTTCGGCAGCTAGAAACTCAATCTACCAGCCCACACCGCCGCCAGCAAAGTTTGCGCAGCCGTTGAATCCCGCCGAAATTGTTGATCAAATGGAAAAAGAACAGGAAGCCATGGTGAACAAGTTGCAGCGGGAGATTACCGACCTAAAAACGGACCGTGGTCGAAGCCGATCACAGTCCACCTCGTCATCTGCATCCGTGTCTCGCAATACATCGATCCGGTCTTCAGGTTATTCCGTTTCGGATGCTGAGGATGTTAGCGGTAAAAGTGGCACCAGTGCACGAATGTCGCGAACCTCGTTTAGTACCCCTCATGACGAACAGGGATTGGTTCAACAATTAAAGAAGGAAAATGAAGCATTGAAGAAAAAGCTAGCCGATTTGAGCATCAAATGTACGTTATGAGGGCACGCCCAATAAATTGCTAACCAGAGTATGCAGTGACCGAAAGAGACAATGAAATTGAATCATTGAACAAGTCTAAAAATCAGTAGTTGTGTTATAGTTCTATTTATTCATATCATGATCAATCCCAGACGGCCAAGTGGTGTCCAATGTTTCCCCAAGGATATCTCGAACTTTCGACACCAGTAATTCGTCGTTGGCACTGGTTTCAGGGTCGTTGGACAGTCGATAATCGTTTAAGGCTCGGTCGACTTCTTCCACCTTTTGAAGTCCAAATACACAAGGTCCTTGCCAATGTCGAAATACGAACCTGGATGCTAAATCGGCCAATTCAATTCCATGTGATGCGGTATAATCAGCAGCTTCTTTGACTCTATCTTTCAACAGTTGAGATGCCGGATGGAACGAATGGGTGGGCCCGGACCGCAGTAGCGACATGCTCAATGGTGAGGCATTGAGCACTTTTCTTACCCCAGCTTCTTGAGTGAATCGGTCAATATATGACCCCAGGATGGTATTTTGGAGACAAAAGTTGGAATAGCTGAGAATAATATCCAAAGGTTGGCCAATTTCGTGCTGTTTCTTCGCGAGATAGAACAAAAATTCGACTGGATAACCTGAAATGCCCACATGCCGTACAATGCCTTCCCGCTTCAACTCGAATGCGGCTGCAATGGCCCCTAAACATCCCTCCGTATCCACAAACTCTACATCGTGAATATACAGCACGTCGATATAGCTTGTGTTTAGTCGTTTCAAACTTCGTAACGTAGATGCTCGGATCTGATCAGCGCTGTATTCAAACTGATCCGGCCCTTGTCGACCGGCCTTGGTGCAGATAAAATACGACTCTCTAGGGTATTCATCCTTGATCTTTTCCAGCGCTTGTCCAACAATTATCTCAGACGGCCCATAGTATGCAGACGTATCCAGAGCCCGAATGCCGCTGTCAAACGCTCGCTTCAGAACATCAGCTGCTGGCAGGCTCAACGGGTCGGTGTGGTATTGATAATTGAACACCCCAGCCCCAAGAATAATAGCAGGCAGACTGTCCAAAGAGTCGGTGCTTTTGAATTCAAGTGGTGGCCCTGTCATCGTAAGGTTTTTTGCAAACAAGCTGGTATAGGAAGTGACAAATTCTAACGGCACCGATCTCGGCCGCTTCGATCGGCTCTGTGCGCGGCTGACCCATTCCCCTTTTTCTTTATGTATGACGTGATGTAGATAATCCGGCATTTTCAACTGTTTAGTTCATATTCAATAAACGATACCCGAACAGTCAATCTAATCCTGATCTGTACAGGCTACAAAGCCGGTGATCGCAAGCGCTGCAAATAACATGTTTAGCTGATCATGGAGGCTCAATGTCTGCCTCCTCACACCAACTTTCATCATCACGACACGACCCAGCGTCTACAAGAATATTCACGAAATCCACGCCGCTATTACCCCGTAAAGGCGACCTTATTGAATACCTTGTACATCACAACAAATTTCCCCCAACACTATACGATGGTTTGCTATATTCTTTGGATGATCGTTCCTCTTCTATTCCGAGCCGCATTTGCTCAACAAGTACCCTTTCGACCCGATAAATCCCCACGTACCCAAACGTTTCAACCATTCCCGTCCTGGCTCACTGAATTGACTGGCATGAACCAATGGCCCGGAGACTTACCTCCTTATATACCAATGGCGGATATCGATTTGCGGCAGGTGCCGCGGAACATTCCAAGACGAACGCTTGGCGATTGTTCTAATGTTGAGCGATGGATGTGCTCCTTTGATTGTTACCGGTGCACTGCAGTAGATGATGTGTTTACTTGCCCAATCATGTCTCAGACGTTTGATGATGGCCCAAGCCCTTCAACGCCAAAACTGCTACAAGAGCTCCCCGGCAAGACGACATTTTTCACCCAAGGGATCAATGTGGTTCGATTCCCAGACACATTTCGCAAACAACATGCCCATGGACACTTGCTGGCTTCTCATACTTGGAGTCATGCTGATTTGCCTAGCTTAAGAAATGAAGACATTGCAGCCCAATTGCAGTGGTCGATTTGGGCCATGAACGCCACGGGAGGCATTGTACCGAAGTATTTTCGACCGCCATACGGCGCCATTGACGACCGAGTACGAGCCATTACACGGCAATTTGGATTGACGGTGGTGTTTTGGGACCGGGATACCTTTGATTGGCGAGTCAATGACGGATCGAAATCAGATCAAGAAGTGTTTGGTGATATTCAACAATGGCAACGGGAGCAGAACAATGGGTTAATTCTGGAGCACGACTCGACCATCAAGACAGTCAATGTGGGGATCCAAGTGGCTGATATCATTGGCAACCGACAATTGACGGTGGCCGATTGTGTCAACGGCAGGTGGTACCAATACCAAAGCCCATAGGAACACGCGAGCCAGAACGGAAAGAAAAACAATGGTACTACTAGAACAGGGGTAGACTTTCGCATCATCATTGTGTTGATAGCATTGATTTCATCATCATCATTATTACTACTGTAGTCTATTTTACTTGAAATGCGGACCAGAATCGTTGCTCATCAGTATCTTTGAAGTCTAACAGGGTGGACACCACTGGCAGCAATTGCTGTCGCTGCTCTTTATGCTCCAAGAATCCTAACAAGACATTCTTGATATAAGGAATGTTTGTAGACTGTCCCTGCCCTGACGACGACGCCGCACCAGCAGGCGATGCTCGCGATGATGTTGCTGGTGACGACGGTGATGAAGTTGAAGATGACTTGATCTGTGATTCTAGCCGTGTCCTGTCCGTTTGCAGCACTCGCAAATCCTCGCTCAACGTGCGCTGGTTCTTTTGAAGCTTTTCCAACCGCTGTTGCGAATCCTCAGCGACCCGTTTCAACGACAAATTAGCGCGTTCCGAGTCTCGCAAGCTCGTTTCAGCAACCGCTAATGCATCTCGTAGTTGGGTGACAACTTGCTGCGACTGGTCTAGTTCCTGAGTCATGAGCCGCATCTTGTCGTCGCCATATTCTCGCATGGACCGCAAATCACCGGCATCGCGAGCCAATCGGCTCTTTTCGTCCTGCAGGTAATTGACCTCGCGTTCCAAGTCTTGGATACGCGACTTCATTTCTTCTCGTTCCCGTTGGCGTCGGTTGCCAAGAAGAGCCGTCTCAGACTCGAGTCTGTCCCGTTCTTCTGTGAGCGCCTTAATAGAATCAGCCGCATCTTGCAGCTTGCCCTCTTGGTTGCCCTCAGATTCGTTCAACAGCCGCCGCATAGTGGTGAGTTCGCGAGTTCGTTCCTGCAAATGACGATGTGTCTCTTCAAATTCTTCTTGCAAAGCATCTCGTCGGGACTCAGCTTCATTCATTCGCATTGTCAACTCATCCGTTTGCTTTCGCATACCCTCTGCAAGCCCCACCGCCTGCTTCTTTTCGGTTTCGTTGGATTGCATTGCACTCTTCAATTGGGTCAGCTCATTGACCAGCTTGGACCTTTCCGACTCCCACGAAGACTTGTTCAGCGTAGCTGCAGACAGGTCTTTCTGTAGCTTGTCCTTGGAGTCAATCAATTCTTTTCGTTCAAGCTCGAATCGCTGCACGGTTTGTCGAAGTGTTGCAACTCGTCCATCTGCCTTGGCTCGCAACTGGTCACTCGTATCCGCCTTTTGTCGCAGCTCAGTAAGACTCTTGTCCTTTTCGGACACGTTGGTTTTGAGGCCGGCGAGCTCCTTCTGTAGCGACTTTTCAGTAGCAGAGAGCTTTTCAAGCTCCTTGGATTTGGATTCTAGAGAAGATTTGGCCGATTTCAACTCGTCCAATTGCTTTTGAAGTTCTTTCGCTTTCGAAGAAACCTTGGTATTGTCTTCTTTGACCAGCGAAAGTTCTTTGAACCGTTCTTGAGCCAAATTCTCGTTCTCACGAGCTTCCTGTGCAGCAGCAGCCAGCTTCTTTTCGATATCGGCCAATTTGGCCTTATTTTCGCCACTCAATGAATCAATCTCAGCCGCAATTTCGGCATTATTTTTCTCAGCTTGGTCAATCTTGGCTTTGAGTTCAGCATTCTCAGTCTTGAGTAGCGCAGACTCTTTCGTCAATACATAGTGATCTTGTTGCAGCTTGTCATGCTGCTGCTGGAGATGGCTCAACGACTCGCTATTCTGCTCTTTGATCTCATCCCTAGCAGTAACAAGATCTTGGCCAACATTTTTGAGCATGTCCTGCAGCGAAGCAATCTCTTCAGTCTTCTGGCTCAGCTCGGACGACTTTTCCTTCAGCAGCTCTTCCTTGGCAGAAAGCTGCGTTTCGAGCTGTTTCAGTTGGGCATCATCAACTGCTGCCACAGGCTCATCTGCTGCAGTAGTAGCCTCAGGTTCAGGTTCAGGTTCAGCCGCAGCAGCCGCACCTCCCTTCTTCTTCTTCTTGTTCTTCTTTTTCTTTGCAGCTCCACTTTGAGGTTGTACGGGGGTCTCTTCAGGTTCTGGCTCCTTGCTACCCTGTTGCTGCTGCAGCGTTGAGATGGTTTCAGTCTGCTCTTTGATCTTGTCTTGGTACAAAGCGGCCATTTTGGTCTGATTTTCGAGCTTTGACTCTAGCTCCTTGAACTTTTCCGCATCATCACTAGAACTAGCATCAGCCTTTGTGACTTCCAGTTCCTTGACACGTGCTGCGTGCTTTTCACCATCGTCTTGAGCTTTTTTCAGCTTCGCCTGCAGTTCGGAAATCTTGCCATTGTGCTCAGTATCGAGAACCTTTAACTTTGCATCATGAGCAGCTGATTTTGCGGACGCATCGTTCTTCTGCTCATCAATCTGGCCCTCTAGCTCGGCTATACGAGCTGTCTTAGCATCAAGGTCAGACGAATCGGTGGTGTCCTTCTCCAGTTGAGATACTTTGGCCGTGAGCTCATCAGCCCTAGTATTTTCTTCATCAACCTGTTTCTGCAGCTGGCCAGTTTTTGATTTCTCTTCTTGCAGCTGCTTGGCGAGCTCGTCGCCATTTTTACTTGTTTCTTCAAGCAGCTTCAACTTGGACGCACCCTCATCGACTTGCTTCTTGGTATCGGACAATTCCTTGGAAACGCGTCTCAACTCCTCACTCTGCATCTCATTTTTGAGAGTCAAATTCTGCAGATACTCCACAAGTGCCTCAGATTCAGCAATTGATGTACAAGGCGTGTATTCTTCCAGCACTTTTTCAAACACTTTGATCACCTCGCTCTTTTTCTTCTCCAGTCGATATGCTTTGATCAGTTCCGGGTATTTCTCTTCATACTTGGCGAACTTTCTCAGCTTTGATGCAATTTCTTTCGGGATTTCCACAGTCCCTGATTGTGTCTCCACAGTGATCATTTCCGTGACAGTGTTAACAGCCCCGGCAGGGGCTGCTGAGGAACTGTCATCTTTCGAATCCGATGCTTCTTGCTCCGGTTGACTCTCATCGTCGCCGGTCTGCTCCCTCCCTACTTCCATACTCGCCGGATCGGGTGTTTTGGCCTTTAGTAGATGACCGTTTTTCTCCAGAATCTTGATCTGGCCCTGGGTCGTGGTGGCCGCAGCATTAGCCGGCTGCTGATTCTGGTTCCGGTTGGTGTTATTGACCAGCTCGTCAGTTATATTCTGCCGCAGCTGCGACAGTTTGTTGAACATGTTCTGCGTAGCTTGGTCGTGCTAAATACACACAATGCGGATCGTCAAATGATGGTGCCGTCGCCAAAAAGGTGCCAGGGTGTTTGATGAGCCTCTACACTGTCGGAGCCCGGCGATAGTTGGGACGATCCGCCCCTGTTGTCGACCTGCATTACTGGACTTCAACAATCGCCAGAACGCTGCAATTTCAAATCGCAATACTCTATACATATATTATTGGTAAAATGCCTGGTCTTTTAAACTTGGCTCCACAAGATACGACCGCGGCATTCCACGTCTGTCAGCTTGGCAACGAGCAATCGCAGTCCATCTTTCACGTGATGCAGTCACGTGCCTCCACGCGCCAGGTACACGAACCTGAAATATGCTCAATAGATGAGCAATTTGCTCAACGAGACGAATCGAGACGAGCGGATCGTCGAATACGGCTTGTATAATTTGGAGAATCTCGAGAAACGTGTACAGCCTTCGCGAATGCGGCTGGCTGAATCCCCTGGATTATGATACTTCAGATGCCCATAGGGTGGGACCTCGGCTTACTAAAGCGCCGGATTATATTATTCCCCCCACTCAGACATCATCGCAACATTTCTAATCTCACCATTCCACCATGGCTGATACTTTTACTGTATGGGAAATTCGCATAACACCCGGAAGACTAACAAAACCGTTCAGGCATTGTATGCGGTGCCAATGCACTGCGAAAGCTGCACCGACGACATCAAACAGTCACTTGCTCCACTAGCCGGCATTGAAAAGATGGACTTCGACCTCACGCAACAGCTGGTGGCAATTAGCGCCACAGCAGCACCATCATCTGTGGTCTCAGCCATCCAGAACACTGGTAGAGATGCTATTGTACGGGGCACTGGCGAGCCCAATTCGGCCGCCGTTTGCATTCTGGAATCTCACCACGCCTCAGCACAAGAATCCGCCGTTAAAGGGCTGGCCAGAGTCGTTGCAGTTTCGCCTTCACAAGCTTTGTTCGACATTACCTTGAATGGCCTACCCAAGGGCGATTACTACGCATCTGTACGATTGGGCGGGGACATTTCTCAAGGCGCATTGTCGATTGGAGGGCAGTATCTGGAACTCGGGGCGGTCTATGTCACAGAACCAAGCTCAAGTGGGGGGTATTCAGGACAGGCTTTCTTGAAGAAGAATGCGTCTATTAGTGAAATAATTGGCCGAGGTATCGTAGTATCAGACAGCAAGGATTCTGTCAACGAGCACAGTCTTGTTGGTGTCGTTGCTCGGTCGGCCGGTATCTGGGAAAACTTGAAGCAAGTGTGTACTTGCTCTGGTAAGACTGTATGGGAAGAACGAAAGGATGCAATTGAAAAGGGTTTGTAGACGAAAAAAAAAATATCATTCATAATAAATCACATGTCTGTCTAAAGGATAAAAATATATACTTACAAAATTCCATTCTCCACCAACAGCCGGGCGACAGGGTCGGTACCAGGCTTAGATCTTGGCTCCATGGTCAGACTCGTGTTATATTGATCCTCGACTGTCGGAGCAGTCTTGAATCCGATCTGCAGCATATCCTGAATCTCGGGGATTTCCCTGAAATTGTACGGACGCCGCTGGAAATGCCGAATGCCTTCAATGGTAGCCGCAAGCCGCACCCGCTTGGCAAAATTGGTAATGCGCTTCTCCTTGTTGAGATAATCGGGATTGCCATCTTCCGTAAACGTCAAATCAGTCAAATACACCCCGAAAAACGGCACACACGGTGGGTTTGGCGTGTTCTGCTGAACAATCGACAACAGATCTCGATACTCGTTAAAGTTTCGCGAGCTGTTCATCAATCGATTCAACGACTCAAGTACTGACTGGGTCTTGGCAGGCACCAAATCCCAAGTCTTCTTCATTCGATGGATTGTCGATGAATACAAAGACGATATAATCGCAGTCATGCTGGAAAAGTTGTTGATTTCACGACATGCGCTGGCCACCTCCACAAAGTACTTGATCGATGCGGCTCGCTTCTTGGGATCGGCGCTCTTCAAAATCACCACCGACACCCAATTGGTCAGGCCGTTTGAATTCAGGATAAAGTCTCCGATTCGCTGAGAGCCACTAGACCCACTGGCTTTGCTTCGACTACTGCACCCTCGATTGAGACATTCCTGTGGAGTGATCACCTTGAACAACTCAAATTCTCGTTGCGACAACTGCCGGGCAAGCTCCATAGGCTCGATGTCGGTCGGCTTCAGCTTTTTGAGATTCTTGGGCACGTATGGCGGCGGTGGATCCTCCTTGTTTGGAATGATTCGTCGCTGGTACGACGGCACCCGCTTGTTTTGACGCTCCTCAATCAAGGCAATCAAATTATCCGCCTTATTGAACTGCTGCGACTTCAGTGTTCGCGCGAATTTGAGCATGCTGTCGAGTAGTTCTTGCCGAGCAACCAAAGTAGTAGCCGCACTACCCGTAGAACTTCGCGATGCGGCTGACGACATTATCACATCATCAACATCATCCTCAAGCCAGTATTGATCCAGCCATTGTTTAAGCACATTGACCACCCGGGCTCTCACCGGGAATTGCTTCTTCTGCGTCCAAGTGGCAAACTCTTCCTTGGTAAGCCCTTCGGGTGGCTGCAAAAAGAAACGGTCACTCAGCAAGCCAAACAGCTCCTGAGCATCACTGAAACTTCGGAATGTCAGCAACATCGCGCTGTTGTATTCCATTGAAGGCTTGTTGTGATGAGTGAGCTGTTCAACCAATGCTCGGATCGTACCACCTCGTGGATTGCCCTGTCGATCATAGACCATCTCGTCACCGTAATCCAGCTGCAAAAACCAGGGGAGACTGTCGTCCTTGGTAGACGAAGCCCCGCTGGTAATTTCCGTTGAATACTGTCGGGAAGACACAGGGCTCCTCATATCATTCAAGCTATCTGATCGCGCCATGTCAGACATGGCACTCACATTAGACGTTCGAGTGTTTATCGGGGCAGCCGCAGGTTGGGAATGCTGCGGCTGCGAAGGAGGCATAGCCAATGGCATTTGATGAGGATGCGCCGCCGGTTCATTTGCATTTGTGCCCGCCGCACTAATTAAGCTGTTGCGTTCCTCAGCTAGAATCTTGGCAACCGCGGCGGTCTTTTGAATGTTTTGATTAATCAGGTCGGAATGATCCAAAACGTTGGCCTCGCCCTTGGATTCCGACGCAATCAAAATCTCAGCGATTTTCATCTCATCCATCGCCGTGGACAAGGTTGCAATGAAATCTTTCGACGCGCCAATGTTTTCGTTCATAACTTTGGAAATCCCCAAAACGCCGTCGTACATTGCTTGCTTGGCATCCAAAAACTCGTACAACAGCCGCAAACACGAAAACGCATCGCGCGATGGAGGCGCCTTCAACGACCTGTGCAGCAAGCCCCGTCTTCGCCCGCCATAATAAATGGACAAGTCAAGCGATTCGACAAGATTCAACACAATAGTAACCGCATTCGACAGATTGTGCAGGTAATTCGAAAGTACCCGCTTGCGCTCTTGAACAGCATTCAGTGACTTTTCTTGTGCCGACGTTACCAACGACTTGATATTTTCATTAATCGTCGAAATTTGATGCTGCTTGTCGTCCAATACATCAACTGCTTCTTCATCAACCGGCACCGTAGCATCGAAAGACTCAAGTTGAAACAGAGACCGTTTGGTATGACCAGACGTAATGCCCAGCCCCGAATTTGAATGCAACGATACAGAATCGCTGGTAGCCATCCGCCCATTATGCATCATATTGACATTGATCCACATGCCATCCTTCAGCTGCTTGACCGTATAAATAGAAGGAGGCGCATCAATACGATCCTCTTCTTCTGGGGTCATGTTGCCCATCTCGCCACGCCATAGCTGCTTGTATTCGTCGACAAATCTCTCAGCCTCGTCCATTAACGTTTTACACATTTCAGAAAACTCGCTGTTAGAAATCGTTGTTGCATGCTCAATGCTTTCACTGACAGATGATGTTGCAGACGGACGTCGACCGTCAACGCCTCGTTTGATGGAGCAAATATCACAAATCAGTCCAATCTTGCTCAAACTGTTCATAACTCGTCGGAACAAGGTCGCGATCTCCGCACTAGTCACGGCTGATGGTAATGACCCCGGTGGAATGCCGGCCATCAAGTTCATAGTTTGAACCGTATTGGCTACATCATTGTATCGAGCCGCAAGGCCAGGATCGTCCCATCTGGTAAACACCTCATTCAAAGCATGTATAGAAATTCTCAAATGCTGCACCATTCCTGACCAGGTCTGAGATTCATTCCCTTGTATCGAAAACTGTGTTGATGATGTCTTGGATTCTAATGACGATCTGCTGGATCGCTCGTTCTGCGGCTGAAAATTGTTAGCTCCATAAACAAAAATAAAACATACTGCGTTCAAATAAGGATCGTTCGTTTCGTTCATTACTGGGATCTTGGAATCGTTGTATGCTTGTTCGACAAACTCTTGATCGATCGGTAAGGTCTTGGGCAATTTGTCGGAATCGACGCCCAAGTCGACCACTTCAAAGGGCAATTCCGTAGTAACATGCTTCCGACCAGGATTGGCATAGCTAACTTGACCATTGCCAATATGGGGTATCCAATGGCTTGGTGGATGCTGGTAGCCTTCGTCCTTGGTATTAACAGCCTTGTAAGATTCGAGATAATCAGCACTTTTTGGTTCATCCGAAGAAAACGATACTGTAGAAGTCTTTCGGCTGCGGTTACGACTAGCATCGTGATATGACGATTCTTCTGAATCTTGACGAGTGATTTCTGGTGACGTTACGTCCTCCACATCAATTGCTACTGCAAAATCGTTGATGTTAGGTGACATTGTAAGCGAAGATGCAGACGTCAACGGGTCGACAGAATCGCTTGGATATCGATGTGGAACGATCGAATTGTTTGCCGAATTGCTAGTCAGAACATCCTGCTGAGTTGATTGTGGAATTGGTGCAGTTGTCACATTGCTTGCAGCAGGGGCAGCTGAAGAAGGAGCAGGGGCATTTGGTAATGGCTGGGTAAAATTTGATGGAAACCAACCTCTATAACCATGTGCACTAATGCCTTCCCACCATCCTGATGCTAGTTTTGAGTATACTGTAATGACATCCCCTCGCTTCATACTCAAAGCATGCGGTCTGTCACTTGCAGAATAATCGTACAATGACATTACCGTATCCAAAGCGCCTTGCATGCTCACGCCAGATGCCACCGAGGTCGAAGATATTGGGGTATTAGAAGGTCGCGATTGATACGGATAATTCTGACTTGATTGTTGTTGTTGTTGCTGTTGTTGTTGCTGTTGTTGTTGCTGTTGTTGTTGCTGCTGCTGCTGCTGCTGCTGTTGTTGTTGTTGTTGTTGCTGCTGCTGTGGTGCTTGTTCAAACTGTGGAGTACTGCCTTGTGAAGGCACTGAGCGGCCGTATGCATCTGTGATACGAAATGCGTTCAAATCGTTTCGGTCGTCCAGTCTAGATCGACTCATGGTTGATGATCCTTAACACGGAAACAAAAGTGGTAGAATATAATCAATAGTTCGAATGAGAATAGCGCCGTGGCCGTGGTGGCTGCCTGCTCCGTAGTGAGTAGCACAGCTTTGAGTTGCCCAATTAACAAGCGCAATATAAAGTCTATTGCCGGCCCTTCGAAAGTTAAAGCTTGGTATTTAAAAAAAGCTTCTTGGACGAGTTAGCTTGACGCTGGTGATAGAGAATAAGAGTATCGAGGAGGAAAGAGAAGAGAAAAAGGGGTGTAGTATTGGAGTATGCATAGGCATTAAGTGGGTGGGAGCTGCACTACTGGAGACAGGCGAGGGGCAGCTCCGAACGCTATGAACGAAGGTATACGTAAGCTTGCACGCCTAGAGCTGGCTCGGTTATTGCAATGCATGATTCGGATGGCTTTTTTTCACCATGACATGCATGCACCTACATGAACAGATATATGGAAATTGGGTCTCAGCAGGCACTCATCAGTGTCACGGTAGTTAAGGTTCATATAGCTTCTATCTTAGTGGTGGCCAAGGTTTCCATAGCACCAACTTAATTGATGAGGGGAAAACATTGAAGATGCTGCTCTGTGGTATATACGGTGCGCGTTGAACTGTCTGGGGCCTGGGTCTGTAGCTCTGAGGAGCCAGCCATTGTGGGAACCACGGTGCATGGGTTCTCATGCAATGCCATGCAGCCATTTTTGTAGTCCTGAGTGCAGATTTTTGAATCTCCTGCCATAGAACCAAGCAATTGCAAAAGTGGAACATAAAATATCGGCAGGCGTTGTTGCTGCTACGGACCGTTTCATCGATGCGATTCGTCTATGACCGCTGGAAAGGAAGGAGCGGGATCCTGGATCCCTGTCAACGAATGCTTCCAGAGACATGCTGGATCCTGGGAAACGGCCGAGTGCCGAACAGGGCGATACCATGCCATTGGTTCCGTTGGCAAGACCGGCTCCCAAGCCGCTGTACGCCGACGCGGTCAGGCCGGGCCATCGATGTTGAGACGCATCGTAACACGCGGTATCTTATGGTATAGATGATCATGATTGTATCTTGCAGCGTTAATTGCTGGAATGCGGCCGATCTCCTGTAAACTGATATTGCTAGGTCAACGCGATGGGTATCATCCATTTTTAGCTTTAGCGTTAGACAGCTAGCTAGCCTACACATTATATACAGGACTAGGAAAACTCTCCAAACAACTCCCGTAACACCCGCTCGATATCATCAGAATCGCCCATAATCGGGGGCGCCCTATTACCGCAGTTTTCAACGACAAACATGTTCGCCAGATCTTTCATGTTGGCATTCGACACCGGCTCGTTCGTTCCGCTCGCAGTAACAGGTGCCGGCATACACAGACCCACACCCAATTGCACCTTTACATTGCCCACAATATCCTTCAGCACTGTCTGTAGAACGTTCATAGACGTGGGACCGGCACCAGAGTTTAGCGTGAAAGAGCTGCTGTCCATTTTGAGATCTACCCACTGCTGCACCCGGGCAAACATTTCATGTGTTCGACCGCCAATATACGAGATGCGGCTCGCATTGTCCCAGGTTGTTTTCAAAGACGCCAGAGTGCTGTCAATGTCGACGCTGAACGGTTTCCCCAAACTCCAATAAATCATCCGCATCCGGACCATAGATGTCAGTGCGCTCAGCGGCCGGTAGTACAGGTACTGCGGCCGAATGGTGGCACCCATGCTATTGAAGACGTCTATCATGCTTGTGCACAGCCGCAGCACCTCGGTGGCCAGCGTGTGAAACTCTCGGTCGAAAGTCTGCTGGTCTGGTACCGGGCAGCCTCGGAAGACAAGGTAGCTGATTGCATGCTCGTCCATACAAACAACGATTTGGTTGTAGGATTGTTTCATTGGCAAAGCGGTATTTTGATTTTTGGGCTCTTTGGCGCCAGCGGTCATCTCGAGACCCTTCATATGCTGAGCAATCAACCTCTTGCGGTCAATGAGATAGTCCCGTACAACACTAAATGGCTCATTACGGTCGATCAGTTCGGTCAATGTTGTCAACGACACCTTGGTATCTTGCATGAGCCGCGCCAGATAGCATAAGTGAGCATCACCGAAAGAGGCACTACTGCATGCCTGCATGGCATCTGCCGCAGCTGACACTGGAGGCAGCAGGGCGAATAATTCGTACCTTGATGTGTTTATTGCTAACGCAGCAATG
Source organism: Blastobotrys parvus (assembly GCA_030564285.1). NCBI lineage: Eukaryota > Fungi > Ascomycota > Dipodascomycetes > Dipodascales > Trichomonascaceae > Blastobotrys > Blastobotrys parvus. The sequence goes on from JAJLUP010000057.1 coordinate 27,654, forward strand.
CCGATATAGATTGCCAAAAATGTCTGTGTGCGCTGCCTGGCGCTGTAATTGGAGTGGTAATCTTTCGAGTCGGCCAGGGCCCTGAGATCATCTGTGAACCCAAGCTCCATCACCACCGCAGAAGTCAAGAGCATGTGGGAATACAAGAAAGTTCTAGTTTCATGCGATGGGTGGAAATACAACATCATTATCATAAGTCCCCGAGTAATGTCCAAGGACGGTCGCGAAGACATGCATAGCCGTTCGAGAATCACCCGCTCTGTAAAGTCAGCCAGCAGCTTGCTGGATTCGGGGCTAGTCATCGAGCTAGCTGCTGAGACATATGCCAGGGCCAGCACTGGTGAAGTGTCGATGATTTCTGAGAACGGTAGCGAGATGTCGCATACAATTGGCAGAAATACCGCCATCTGGTTGAGAAATAACCAGTATGCTCGTTCAGCTTCGGCAAGGGTGAAAATCCCCAAGTCCACCGCTGTTCTAATGCATGAATGTTGCCTCAGCACTGACGGCGGCCATTCTCCATGCTGAAATTGGAACGGAATTATCGGTGACGACGGTTCCGGACTGGTAGTTGATGTGTCGCTTGAGGCTCCTCCAAGAGTTGCCATCTCGCTTTTCGCATCAGCTATAACCCGTTCCAACTGGGCGATTTTGTTGATCCGTTCGTTTTCATTGCTAGTAGGTTTGGTTTTCAACGAGACCCGCTCCATCCAGGCGAACTTCTCCACTGCATGGCCGTCGGTTTTGGCTTCTGGTGGCATGGAGTCCCTGAATTTTCTGGCTTGTAGTAGCACCTCGCATCGGCAGTTTGTCTTGATACACCGGATGCATGAAGTCGCGTGCGGGGAATCAAAATGGCACCTCACCTTGAGCCTTCGACAACGCTGGCATGATTTTCTTCTGCGGTAGTTCAGGGCGATGTTATCTGACATTAACGACGACGATAGGTTCAGTGCTAAAGAAGCATAGCTGCTGGTGGTCCGCACGGTCGGGGGGCCCTCCGACCCCTCGGGTGCCGTTCGTTCCGTGGGTTAGCATATGGCATCGGATACTATCGCGGGGACAAATTTTAAAGCCTACAACCTCGTCATAATACAACAATGATCAGACAATTGAGATTCGCCAGACTAGCCACCACTACACCCGTCAATCGACAATTCACTGTTTCAGCATGGGCTTTGGGAAAGAAGAACAGAAATGCCAAGAACAAGGTAGCCACCACTGCTGCTGCCGACCCAGATCCAAATCTTGCTGATGCCCAGAGCATCAAACAAGAAATCAAAACAATAGAGACTCGATTCAAAGATACAATTCAGCAATTCGTCATCAAGTCGGCTGAAACAAAACAGGGCAAGGCCAGTACGCACAAAATTGGACAAATGCGCATCCCATTGTCTAGCCACGAAGATGCGCAAGAATTGAAGAGCATTGCCAATATTCAGATTAAAAACAACAACCGAACAGTAGTCCTGACTGTGTTTGATCCAAAGCATGTCAAATACATCCAAACCAGCGTTCTCGCAGAAATGGGCGTCACTCCTCAGGTGGACTCTCGAAACGAGCAAGTGGTGAACATAACGCTGCCAACTCGAACTGCCGACGCCAAGAAAGAACTGGCCAAGCAAATCAAACAAGAATACGAGCATTTTCGAAATTCCCCGTCAAAGCATTCACTGACTAATCTTCGTGAAGAGATCATGAAGCATATCAAGAAATCTCACATTGGCAAGGCCATTTCGGATAATGAGTTCAAGGATTTCAATCAATCTGCTGACAAGTTGTTCAAAAAGTATTCCGATGAGCTTGCAGCAAATTTCAAGAAGGTCGAAAAGACGGTTCTTAATGAATAGTGTATATAATACATTGGAATTAGTAAGCGGCGGTGCGGGTCCATTGTACGCGCGAAATGCACACGAAAATCCACGTTTGCGATTTTTCCTTGCTTACTCCGCTTTTTCCTTCTATCACGAATCATTCAATACATGCTCGGATGACTTTGAATGACCAGATTTATGCTCAGTAGAATCTTCAAGATGGCAGTGACTCGATCAAAAAGAACAGCCACAACTGTGGCGGTGGCGACTTCGGAAAAGCCGCGAAAAGTGACGGTTGCCAGAGTAACTAAGACCAAGACTATAACTAAAGCTACTGCGGACGGCGAGGTTCCTGCAGAGCCATCGACACCCAAAAAGTCGGACAGAGTAAAGCAGCTTAAGGATGTGCCACTGGCGAGCCCGCTTGACCGAAGCGTACTGATGCCTGAGTTTGCGGCCGGCTTGGACCATGTGCTCCAGGTCGACCCCAGCTTGAGATCAATCATTAATGCTTCCAAATTCAAGTCGTTTGAGATCGACCAGATTGAGGCCGATAGCAAGATTTCCAGCTTTCAGTACCTGGTACGAAGTATCATTGGTCAGCAGGTGTCGGGTGCGGCTGCGAGGAGTATTCTTTTGAAATTTGTGAATATCTTCCATAATCTGGATGTGGGAAAGTTTCCAACTCCGCAAGATGTGCTCTCTATTGGACTAGAAAAGATGCGATCAGCAGGATTGTCTGCCCGAAAGGCTGAATACATTTGTGGGATCGCCGAAGCTTATAACAGTGGGACCTTGTCTGATGAAAAACTGAAAAATTCTGATGACGACGACGTTGTTGATATGCTAGTGGCGCTCAAAGGCGTTGGACGTATGTTATTTATCGGATCTACGAGGCTAATTTTACTGCAGCTTGGACGGCCGACATGTTTCTGCTATTCTACCAACGAAGAATGGACACCTTTTCCATTGGTGATTTAGGAGTCCAACGAGGCATCTCAAATTACATCAAGGCCAGGCCAGAGCTCCAGCAAGAGCTGAAAATTGTGGACCTGGCTTTGCCACTGGATGGCCATTATTCCCCTGGCAAATCGACCAAGGCGCAGCAGCGCAAGCCCGCCAAGGTTGCCAAGGCATCATCAGCAGGCAAGTGGAAAGTCCCAGAGGTCAATGAAATGCTTTATATAGCCCACAAGTTCCGGCCGTATAGAAGCGTATTCCAGATCGTCTTGTGGCGGCTGTCAGATACAGATCTAGCCGCACTGGCGGACGCTCTATAATTAGGTTTTATGGCGCGGCTCAATAAGCCACGCTCGATATGCGGCTCGCCTAGCGAATAGCGCATAGCTTAACACAGGATAGTTTTTTTTAAGAAGGATTAAATATATAGGATAAATCAAAACAAAATCAGCAAAAAATCCATGGAGAAAAGAGTATCACTTGGTTGGATCCAAAGAGTTGTCCACGGTGACTGGTGGCGCTTGGGCTTGGGCTTCAGTGGCTTCAGTGGTTACATTATCAGACATATGAGCTGGTTCCGGTTCGGTTACAGTTTCTGGGCTGATAACATTCTTGAGTTCTGACTCGCCAGCTGTGCTTTCGACATCTGGATGCGCTCCTTGAGCTCGGTGGGCGGGCCACGTGGTGACAGCAAGGAAGTTCTTGATGACAATGATCGTGGTTGCGACAAAACAAGCCCAGCATAAAGCGGCCATTGCTGCGGCAGCTTTACCACAGGCACAGAAGTTTGGAGAAAAGCCGTGGCAAGTAGTACCTCCATGAACAGCCGCCAACGCAATGAACGCCGCAAACCACATCAGATCCAGTAGCACTTCGGAGGTCATATGAACCCAGCTCCAAGGCGATCGTTCAGGAGAGATGAACCCGAAAAATAGGACCACCACCATGATCATAGTGAACGCACCCATGAACACCCCGTATGCGTCGACACCATAGTAAAAGCCTCCGAATGTGAAGAACCCATCGAATGTATAATTTTTAGTAGTCCCGGAAATGGCAGCGGCGCACAAGGCTAGAACCAAGATTGAAAAAAACACCTCGGCAATTCGCAGAATTGTCAGAGGCTGTTTGTAGTTGATTGGTCGAGAGTTGAACATTTTTGAAGGTAAGGTCAGAACAAAAGGGGGGAATATCAGTCCATTATATCATTCTCGCTTCTGCAAATCTGGGAGGGTGAATTGCCTTTTTCTTTTCTTTTTCGTTGTCATCTTCTTGTCCTGCTTGCTTGATCATCGATTAATTGCCCCGCCGCATGCATGCGCGGGGAGCTGAGCAAGGAATACAACCAGGTGGGTCCCTGAAGAAGTATGCTGCATCCCTTTCAGACCGTTGCCATCAACAGCTATCTGTACAGTTCGAAGCAGAAACATGTCGGATTGGCCGGGTTAGCTAGAGAGCAGCAGCTTTTGGGGTCTTGGCTTAGAGTATTATATGGTGTGCACATCTTGATTCAATGGAGACTGATAGCCAGTTCTTTTGATGGGTGGGTCCCTGTGTGCTGCATCCTTGTGATAACTAATGTGCAGTTTGATACAGGTGCATGAGATGGACGGGGAGGCCCGGGAGAGTGCTCATGATCTTCTGAAGTGCATGCCTGTTAAAATTAGATCTAGTGCATTTCTATATACCAGCAAAACTCGTACGGACTCTGGCCTTACTTTCAAAATCCTGTTGGAAATTCGAATTTCCATCACATAGACGGCTGCAGCCGATGCCATTGTTCTCTAAGCAACCATCCAATAGAGCAAGCCGAGCGGGTTCAAAAGCCCCATGACACGGCATCATCTTACAAAATCAATACAAGACTGGAGCATCCGAGGGTTACCGGTGGATATTACCGTTTTTTGTTTGTTGACTTCTTGGCAGGCATATGACTTTTGAACTGCCCAATAGGATCCATGTAGGTGGGCAGGAGTGTCTCACCTTTGCCAGCACTGTTAATGCTTCAAATCCATCACTGTACAAATGATCCGTAAAGGGCCCAGATTACGCAGCCATACCTCAGTCTATAAAAGCGGCTTTGTTGTGAGCGAACGCCAAACAAAGCAGGTATACCGTGACGCGCGGCCGTGAAACAGCGTGGGCCCTGTCCGACCTTCCCCTGTAAGGCTGAACAAATCTCGGGACGATCACCGTCTGCGAGACTGACCTGACCTACTGTCTGCGGTATACGTATGCACTACGTCAGCACAATTTTAGCCTAAAAATATTATTCCTAGCTTATCGCAACACATTAAAAACTACAGCTCAACGGTGACGGATTTTCCAGAAGCCTTGTAGACCACGTTACCCAGCTTGTCTTGGCCGCATTCCTTAGCACCGCTCACTGACTTTGCCTGCTCTCCCAGCACCTTGACGCTCCAGTCGGAAACAGAACCCACCGCAGTGACAACAAGCTTGGATCCAGATCGCTTGGCGGTGATCTTACCGCAAGTCTCACCAAGCTTGCTAACATCAGGGATATCAGCTTCAGCCTCACCAGTGACTTGGAACAGGTTGACAATAATGTCTTTACTGTAGTCATAATCTGGTTTGTCGTTGGTGGACCCGGTGACCACAATAGAGTTGGACCGCATAAGCAGAGGAATAGACTTAAAGTCGTGGTGTTCAGTAACGTAGTTCTGACCTGTTCGGATCTTGCCGTCGAGCCAGCCGTACCAATCTCCGTGCGGCACAAAGTAGGTGACCTCGCCCGCCGCCTCAAACACTGGGGCGACCAGCAAGTTCGGCCCCAACATGAACTGGGTGTCGGCGTTCCAAGATTCAAACTGTTCGGGAAACTCAAAGTAGGTGGCTCTCATGAGCGGAGTGCCAGTTTTATGGGCATTAATAGCATGCGAATACAAATACGGCATCAGAGAGCATTTGAGGTTTGTGAACTTTTTCAGCACAACTGATGCTTCATCGTCAAAGTTCCATGGAACTCGATAAGAGCCAGAGCCATGCAATCGGGAGTGAGAGCTCAACAAGCCAAAAGCACACCAACGTTTGTACACCGCCGGGTCAGGGTCTCCTTCAAACCCACCAATGTCGTGGCTCCAGAAGCCAAACCCACTGGTGGTCAAGCTCAGCCCACCGCGGACAGTCTCGGCCATAGCTTCGAAAGTGGATTCACAATCACCTCCCCAGTGTACTGGGAACTGCTGCCCACCAGCAGTGGCGGATCGTGCAAACAAGCATGCTTCGTGTTTTCCTCGCTCCTTCTCTAGTAGCTCAAACACACACTTGTTATACAGATATGCATAGTAGTTGTGCATGGCCACTGGGTCGGACCCGTCGTGATACACCACATTCTTCGCAGGGATCCGTTCTCCAAAATCGGTCTTGAAGCTGTCCACCCCAAGATCCAACAAGGTTTTGAGTTTGGACTGGTACCACTTCCATGCTTCCGGGTTGGTGAAATCGACAATACCCATACCAGCTTGCCAATGGTCCGTTTGCCAAGTGGTTCCGTCAGTGGTTTGAATGAGATACTTGTTTTCGTGAGCCTCTTCAAATAGCTTGCTCTCTTGTGCAATGTATGAGTTGATCCATACACAGATTCGAATGCCGTATTTCTTTTTCAAAGTGGATAAGGTGTGCTTGGCATCAGGAAAGTATTCCTTGTCGAATTCGAAATCACACCATTGGAACCCCTTCATCCAGAAACAATCGAAATGGAAAGTGGACAGTGGGATCTCTCGCTGCTTCATGCCATCGAGGAAACTGCTGACAGTGTCAATGTCATATTCCGTAGTGAAACTTGTGGTCAACCACAGACCAAAAGTCCACGGCGGAGGCAGCCCTGGAGTTCCAGTAAGACGAGTGTATCGATATAGAATCTCCTTCGGAGTAGGGCCATAGATCACGAAGAACCGAATCTTTTCACCAGGGACCACAATATTGACCCGGGTTGTCCGTTCTGATTGGACTTCAAAATGAACGTTAGACGAATGATCCACAAAGATACCATATCCACGGTTAGACATGAAAAATGGAACATTCTTATAAGTTTGCTCACTGGAAGTGCCTCCATCTTTGTTCCACATTTCAACCGATTGTCCATTCTTGATAAGAGGACCAAACCTTTCACCCAGTCCGTAGATCTTTTCGCCCACAGACAGATGTAATTGAGCTGTCATGTATGGCTTGTACGTTTCATAGTTGCCATAACGCTGGTCTCTGACATAACCCAATGACCGGAACCCCAACTTTGTCAAAAGCTTGCTTGACGAAGATTCAACAAAGTCGATACCGAAATTCGGTCCCCCGCTATGGCCCCGCAACGCAGCTCGAACGCCACCAGATTGCAGCGAAGCCTCAGTCTTGGTGCTGGATACATCAATCTTGGGCTCAGTGGTGTTAATTTCGTATCGTGGCTTTTCCTGCTTGGCACCTTTATGGTGAACTGCTTCTAATCCAATGATGCCGTCGGCTGGAGATGACAAGGTGGATGATATGGTTGGTGCATTGAGTGTATCACCCCGGTGATTGATTTTTCGACTCGTCTGTTCGCAATTGTTAGTAAATAGTAATCATAAAATCCCTTACTGCCATGGAGTATAATCCGTTGCCTCTGGCTTCAGATTTCACCAATTCAGTCGCCCAGTCGATGGAGACTCCGTGCTGGAGCCCCCACATGCCATTGGTGAACCGATAGTTCAAGTTCAGCTCCGTTTCAGGTGGTGCAGACATTGTGTATGTGATAGTATTCTTAACTGTCTAACTGGACACAGGTCACGACCCCAACTTCTTATACTCTTGACGAACTAATCACCGGAGCAAGAAGTGCCGAAATTTTGCCTGAATTAAGAAAACCTTATTGCAGTGATCCCCGCCTTTTTAGCAATATTCGGACCGATTAGTGAACAGCCGGTGTTCACGCTACGTGGGGTCCGCATGCCGGGACAATCGATGGGGCTGAGATCAGTCCCCGCATATTGCATTCGGACCGATTTCAGGCCATGTGGATAAATTGAATAGAGTACAGTCTCACCATATCCCACCATACCCTGAGAGAATTATCCGATTGATCCAGGATCAATTGCCGGCATGTCACAATCGATATACCACACACAAATGATCGGCAATCAGAGCCGAAACGGCTAATCTCCATGATCACATCCCATTTTACCCCACAAACCCCACGTTCCGCCTCGCATGCTGAGCGTCGAGACCTAATATATATACCAGGTCAGATCCCTCCCCTGGAATTTTTTTTTTGACAAACACTCAATTTCTTTACCGTCTATCGCAATCACAATGGCTGGCGATCCAGAAAAACCCGGTCAAGTCGAGCATATTGACACTGCTGCGCCTCTAGCTACACCCTCTCCTGGTGAAAAGTTGGAGGTGATGGCCGGTCAATCCACTCTTGCTGAGCACGAGCTGACCGTTCGTGAGGCGTTGCGGCTTCATTGGAAGGCTGTTCTTTGGAGCATGCTTGTATCGTAAGTTCTGTGAGATCGTACGGACCATTCTCTGACAGCCCGAAAAAAGCATACACTAACAATTACAGGCTCTCTATCGTCATGGAAGGCTACGATACTAACATGCTGGGGAACTTCTATGCGTACCCGGAATTCAAAAAAAAATACGGCGTGTTTGTCAGTGAAGAAGCCGGGTTCCAAGTTGAAGCCAAGTGGCAGAGTGCCCTCGGCAATGCTCCGCCAATCGGCGCTTTCCTAGGGGTGTTTGCCAACGGGATTATGACGGACGCATTGGGCCATCGATATGCACTGATTATTTCTTTGGCTGTTCTAATTGGAGGTATTTTTGCCACATTCTTTGCAACAAGTGTCGAGGTTTTGTTCATTGGTGAACTAATCTGCGGGATTCCTTGGGGTGTCATCGCGACCATCGGGGTCACCTATGCGTCAGAAGTTTGCCCAATGAGACTGCGGGGGTATTTGGCCAATTATGTGAACCTCTGCTGGGTCATTGGCCAGCTGATTGGCGCTGGGGTCCTCCAAGGCTGCTTGCAGCTGCAGAGCGAATGGGCATATAGAATTCCTTTTGCAGTTCAATGGGTGTGGCCACCAGTTATCATTTTTGCTCTGATTTTTGCTCCGGATTCCCCATGGTGGTTGGTGCGTAAGGGCAGGTATGAAGATGCAGAACGGGCACTGAGTCGATTGAACAATTGTGATTCAGAACAAAACAAGGTCTACGTGGCCATGATCACCAAGACCAACGAGTTGGAAAAGTCACTTCAAACCGGTACCACATACTGGGATTGCTTCAAAGGCGTCGACTTGCGACGAACTGAAATCTGTTGCCTGACTTTTGCCGGTCAGGTCATGTCTGGGTCGGTGTTTTTGTACTCTCCAACATATCTGTTTGAACAGGCCGGAGTCGATACATCCAACTCGTACAAGCTCAACGTCGGTGGGTACGCCTGTGGATTTGTCGGCACAATGCTGTCTTGGGTGCTGATTTCTCATTTCGGCCGCCGAAGCATTTATATCAGCGGTCAACTTGCACTTTGTGTCAGTTTGTTTGTCGTTGGAATCTTAACCGTTTGGTCTGGCAAGAACCAGAACATCGCCTGGGGTCAAGCAGCATTCTCAATCGTCTGGTTGTTCATATACTCTGCCACGATCGGGCCGTTGACTTATACGATCATTTCTGAAACGTCGTCGACGCGGCTGAGGAACAAGACTGTGTGTTTGGCGCGAAACTCCTACTACGTGTTTCAGGTCGTAGGCGGCGTGCTGAATCCTTACATGCTGAATCCGGGCCAGTGGAACTGGCGCGGCTATTCCGGCTTCTTCTGGTTTGGCTCGTGCTTTATCGCGATGGTATGGGCGTTTTTCCGACTCCCAGAATGCCAGAACCGGACATATGAAGAGTTGGACATGCTGTTTGAACGGCGAATCAACGCCCGCAAGTTTGCCAAGACCAGGCTATTTGCAGGTCACTTTGATGACGAAGCCTAGCAGGTTTTGTGTATTTAAGGGTATTTATGAATTTATTTACGAATTTTTGATGTTAATCTGCTCAAGCCGCATCCAGGGGTTAGCCTTGCGATGCGGCTCAAATTCCGACGATAACGAAAGAAGCAAAATTAATTATATTCCAAAACCAAAACAAACTAAAGAAAAACTAAAACTGTCGAGGCCAGTTTTCTGGCGACGGACCGAAATACCCTACACTTGGAATTGGCAACAGCGTGGCGTTCTGGTTGTAGCTCTGGTAATCGACACCGGAAATGGCCACATTGTTCCCCCACCAACTGAGCGAAATTGACTTGGAGCCGAAATCAAACGCAAAGGTTTGGATAATACCACTCACTGCCACACCAACATCGAACCCAGATTCCAACAGATAGTTGTACTTCTGGAACCACGAAGTGTAACGCCGCTTGATGTAGTACATGAAGATGAACGACAGGTACAAGGCGTTGGTGGCGTACGACAGGTTGTTTCCACCGGTCCAGTTCAAGGCACCAGACCAGAAAACAGCTGGGTTGAAAGTCTTCATGTACGATAGCCAGTGGAAGACTCTGTTATCCAACTTTTCAAACGATGCTTCCGACATTCGTCGGTAGAAGAAATGCCGCACGGTAGAACCATACTGATGAGCCACAGCAAACACAAGGCCCACCACTGCACCCATCAAGAAGCACCATGGCAAGATTGGATACAAGTGGAACATATTTCTAACGCCAAAAGCGCCAAACTCGACTGCAGATGCAAACACAAGCACAGCATCAGTGCACACAAAATGCTGAGGATTGCTCCATGTACACAAGCTGTCTTTCTGGAAGTTAGACACCATCCAGTTCAAGAACCCAATGAAAATGAAGCAGTTGATGAACACGGACAACATTTGTCCTCGGAATAATGCTCGTGGAGGCAGTTTGGCATAATGCCCCAGCTTTTGATCAGACAGATAATTGTCGGTTTGCGAGTCAAAGTTGGACCCGAATGCAGTGACAATGATGGATGCTTCTGGGTTACCAGGGAACCACAACCCGCCGAGCAACTGGAACAAGACGTTAAAACCAAGAGTAACATTGGCAATGGACAAGATGATCGCAGCAGGAATGATCAACACAGCACTTATACAAATGATGGCAAGCAACGACCACCATGGAGTATGGGTTGGGTATACTTCTAGAGCAATGACACCGAGCACAAAAGATAGTAGCAGCACTACCAAGAACCACCAATCTGGAGATTCTTTGTATTGAGAAATCATTCGAGTATGTGGATCGCTGTGGCCCTCACCAAATGCTTCTCGATACCGGATACCTCGGTACATTTGGTAGAATGCAGTCTTGATCACCGGCCATTGGGTCATGGTCACGTAGATCAAGAGCATTGGATACCAAGCGAACCAGGCACCTTGGCCAAATACGTTGGCACCAGAAAAGAATGGTGGACCGTAGTCGTTGTACTTATCGATATCAAGCAACCCATCGGTAAGAACCATGGAAACGTTGTACAAGGTTCCGTTGTTGGTGAACGATTCGTTACTGTTGATTGGTGTGTATGAACTCCACACATAATTGCCCCAGTACATACCAATAATGATCAGCCCGGACAAGACTCGAGCAATGTACTGCTGGAAAGTACTGAAAAATGGAGTAACCAACGAATTAGTGCCGGAAACGTTCCAATCAAAGGTGGCCCAAGGATTGAAACCCATACCACCATAAGATCCAGTGATCATGCCAAGAGCGAAATTGTTTGGCGAGATCCAAGTCATCCAATTGAACAGACGGATCCCGGAGAACAAGAAGTTGGGGATCCAGAAGTACAAAAACATGGCTGCAAAGCACAAGAAGAAGAATCGATATCGCGACAACTTCCATCCATGCACAACTTCTTTCTTTTCTGGAACAACCAATGCACGGTTCAGGGCCAAGGTTGGGAAAGTCTTAGGCCAGATACTTTTGACTGGGTAAATGACGAACCGTCGCAATGCACCAGCAAATCCAAAACCGAAAAATTGAATAGATAACGCCAGAATAATTTCGTAGGCAAACGTCACCCAAGTGTTGTTCAAGTATTGAGGAAGTCGCTGCACCAGATACACATAATAAGTACCACCTGGGCCGTTACCAACATTAAAGATAATTGTAGCAAACATTTGTTCCTTGTAAGTCCAAGGACCCGGATTCAAGCTGATTCGTCGACCCCGGATCGAGAACCCCCAATCTGGCAGCCATCGGGCACAGAAAAAGCCGCACGGCGCGAGCAACAGCTGCAGAACGTTGGATCCAATGGTAATGGCGGGCTGACGAGGACTGAAAAAAGTGTTGATAATCGTCGAACCAGCCATCCACATGAGCCCCAAAAAATAGGCACGAATAGTTTCAACTGGGATGTCTGGGTCATCAGTTGGATCGGACACGGCCCGCACTTCGGGATATGGAGAGTGGTAGTGAATAATGGCTGCTTCCATCTTGAGATCGAACTCGTAATCATCGGTATCGAGCCCCACGGTCTTTTCGCCCTGGGTCAACAGCTTGATCTTCTCCATGGTTTCAGATGGGAAATTTGGATCGTCGGCATGAAACTCGATAGCTCTAATCAGAATCTCCATCGCCTCTTCGTCGTTCATCTCAAGCACTCGAGCAAGGATGAATTCGACATCACCTCGAGGAGCAATATTGTGTTCTTCTGCCTTGACCCCATACTTTAGCGCTATCTTCTGTCGCATTTCTGGATTGACGTCAGCAAGGTTGGTTGTACCAGCTTTCACCTCCTCGCCCAATGCGATAATATCGTTGTCGGTGGGATCTATCGCGATCTCATCGTGCCTGGCCACGGATTTTTCTTGCAAATCTTCCATGCCTAGTGTTGACTGATCAGTATGCAATCTTTGTGTTTTTCTTATTTTGTCGTTGTGGTATTGTCGTTATATATAGCTGTGATAATCACCGACACAGGTCAAAGTGGGGTCAACTCGAAACGGATAATAATTGTCACTTCGCCCGCTGCACCCCTCTACGACATATTAGGGTCCAAGGGACAGAAGATCATCGTAACATCAGAGGCACAATGTGCACATGCTCTTCTAGCCAATTGATATCTTTAACGGCACCGGAAGGGGTGGTGGGGTTATTGGCCGACAACACGGCGCACTGCAGCAGTGTCTGAGATCCACTCGCACAGTGAGTTGCCTTTTACAGGTAGGTCGATGATCTTTGAGATTTGACAAATTCTTTGGCTTTTCCCATTACCAGCTTCTGCGGTGCTGTGGTGGGGTTAATCAGATAGCATTACACTGCTGATCTAGGTCGTCACCCAGCATTAAGGCATTTGAACACTGGGCCAGCTCAAGTATAGTCAGTTCCAGTGTCAGTGGTGATTTGAACGGGAAATTATGTATTCAGAATTCGGAATAATGTCCGCTGAAACAGATTTCCGTGATGTTTCCCCGCTCCAAGCTCCAAGCTCGCACATTCATGATCTCGACATCGATCTCTTCGGCCGCAGCCCGTAAATCAGGCACAAAGTAGTGAGCTGCGGGGTTGTCATACGATGTATACATGTTCATGCCTGGAGCCATTTCTAAGCGAGGCTGCTGTTTTGTTACGTACATCCTGATGAGATAAGGGAGATCGCCTGGAACAACCGAGCTGACCCCGAGCTGCAAACGTACAGAGATATCAAATCAATGTCTTCTCTACCTACGGCGAGAAACTGCGGGAGCACGGTGGGGTAGATGTTGAGACGAATTTCCGAAACAGGCAGAAAAGCGGCGAGACGGGGGTATCGTCAATGTCTCATCCGTATAAAGGCGGGGAGCAGTTGCGCCACTACCGGCATCGGCGCCGTCATCGGCCGCCGCCTTCCTCGGAAGTACATGCCTGCGTGCTAACAGACTGGTTGGGATTATATATATAGTGACAGCAGTGAAACAAGCGAAATATGATATTGAATGTGCAGCCACACAGCACCGACGCTACAGTGAGCGAACGATCCAATACTTTTTTCTTGTTGCATGGGGTCCATCGCTCTTAAACTAATAGCTCTGAGTAATGCCAAGAAAGCCGCCTGCAGCCAGTAAAGCTGACATCGTGGACATTAAAAAGTCTCTCCAATAGTGGGGTTCGATGCACTGCACTATAGCATCGATGAGTTGGTCCCACCACGAGTCCATTGTCAATTGAATGGGGTATCAAGATCTGCAATATATCATCGATGAGCTGGTCCCACCACGAGCTCCACCATCAATTGGATGGGGCATCGAGATCTGCAGTGGCAGCCATCCATCCACACAATGCAGCGACTTTTAATACTTTATAAACATTAGATTAAGCAGCTCTATCTGCCGTGTCCATCATTGCTATATCGATATCGATATCATGCACTGAGGGATTGGGTTCCCGAAGGATCTCAACACGGAAACCCCAGCCGGTCTGTGGGGGTGTCGACCGGGCGGGGTATTTTAGCGCTGCGGACGGATCGAAGGATCTGATAACAGCATTACCGGTCGAAGAATCCAGCAACGGTGAATATATAAATATCTCCGGTCGTGCGAAAAACAATCAAACCAAACCCCGACTTTGTTGGTATATCATGGCGGCTATTCGACTTTCAAAAGCCTTTATGGGCTGCATATCCCACCCTTGGCGTGAAGGGTGGTGAGGCGAATCGCTGATAGCCGTGCCACTGATTGGTCTATTTAACCGCGCTTCTTGTCATAATGCGGGGCAACTGATAGGGCCGACATTATTGATGAAAAGTAGCTAGTATATCATTCACATATATTCCTAGACTTAGATATCTCGACTCGACGCCAAAACAATGAGTGGATACGATTTAGATGTCACGGAGCGCATTCCCGGTACAGTATATGTTGTCGACCAACAGCATGATTCTGCTCTGGAACACTCCAAATCTGGGGACATTATTCTCCATCCACAACCCAGCAACGATCCCAATGACCCTCTCAACTGGACCAGGTTCCGAAAAGAGTTTCATTACGCCCTGGTGTGGTTCTGGGCTTTTATCTTAGCAGTCTCGGTCAACTGGGTCGGCCCAGTGTACAGTGTCATGAGCGACTACTACGGTGCGTCGTTGAATCAAATGAACATTAGCTCGGCACTGTGCTATCTGTTCCTCGGCGTGGGATGCGTGGTTTTGCAGCCGTTGGCAATGAAGTTCGGGAGACGGCCAGTGTATATTGCTGGCACGCTCCTCAATCTGTTCGGTAATGGACTGATGGGCGGTCTCAACACCATCGGATCGCTGTATGCCGGTAACATTCTTACTGGGTTAGCGGCAGCGCCTGTCGACTCGTTGGTGCAAATCTCCATCACTGACATTTTCTTTCTCCACGAGCACGGTCGGAGATTGAGTATTTATATCTTTGCATTGTACGCCGGGTCGTATCTCGGCCCCGTGGCCGCAGGATACATCTACGACGGCCAGGGCAACTGGAAGTGGAATCTCTACTGGCTTTTGATTATTAGCGGCATCTTGCTCGTGGCGCAGATCTTTACAATGGATGAGACAGTATATCGACGAGAACCTTCTCGAGTTCATGGCACCGCGGGTGAATCCCATAATGCCCACAACATTGCCCCTGAAAAGTCGGCTGAGGCTCAACTTTCAGCCGCACCGTCTCTGCACTCCGTGGACGAGCCGGAACAAGCACTGCCACCACCACCGCCGTTGAAGACTTATTGGCAGCGGATGAATGTGTTAAAGCTGGAGCACGGCAGCGACTTTCCACTGTGGAAGCTGTTTTGGCTGCCGTTTCCTACGGCGCGGTATCCTGCTGTTTTGTGGTGTGCCGGGGTGTATGGGGTCCAGATTTGTTGGTTGTCGCTGCTAGCTGTGACACAGGCCGAGTTTTTTGAAGAAGCCCCATACAACTTCAGTGCTGATTCGGCAGGATTGACGACTTTGGCGTCGTTCATTGGCGGATTCTTCGGTATGCTATACGGCTCGTGGTCCGATTGGTTTCAATTGCATCTGACTCGAAAAAACAAAGGTGTGTTCGAACCGGAATTCCGGCTTTGGACGTTGGCTTTCAGCGGCTTGATCAACACAGCCGGATTGCTGATGTACGGACTTGGGGTGGCTCATGGTGTTCAATGGGTGTTCCCGGTGTTTGGAGTTGGATTGATCGGGTTCGGTATCAGTGCTTGCGGTGCTATTGCCATTACCTATGCCGTCGATAGTTATCCTGAAAAAACTGGTTACACCATGGTTTTGATCTTGTTTATTCGAAATCTGTTCGGGTTCGTGTTCACATTTGTGTTCCAATACTGGCTGGACGGAATGGGCACTCAAAACACCACCATCCTTATGGCGGTGATTTGCGTGGTGGCCAATGGGTCGTTCTTGATTTTCGTCAAATGGGGTAAATCGTGGCGACGAATGACTGCAAAGCATTATTACAGCAGCCTGGAGCGATAAAACGCGAATTTATTTTTATTTTTATGTATTGTTGATAGTTTTAATTTCATGGCACCAAGGAAAGGATCCTCGAGAGGACACTTAAAATTCCAGGGGCGCGTCCAGCACTTTTCAAACTCACACTCAACCTACACGTCAACCGTAAAACAATGGTCACTACACGATCCAGCAGCGGCAGCAACAACAAGTACTCGGTCATTCTACCGACGTACAATGAACGAAAGAACCTGCCGATTGTGATCTGGCTGTTGGCCAAGACGTTCAAGGAGCACGATCTCGACTGGGAGGTGGTGATTGTGGATGACGGGTCGCCAGATGGCACCCAGGACATTGCCAAACAATTGATCAAAGTATACGGCGAGAAACATGTTGTGTTGAAGCCTCGACCAGGAAAGCTTGGACTGGGTACTGCATATGTTCACGGGCTCAAGTATGCCACAGGCAATTTTGTGGTGATCATGGATGCTGACTTTTCGCATCATCCAACGGCCATTCCTCAATTCATTGCCAAGCAAAAGACCAACAACTACGACATTGTCACCGGAACGCGATATGCTGGCGACGGCGGGGTCTATGGCTGGGATTTGAAGCGAAAGCTGGTTTCTAGAGGTGCCAACTTTTTGTCCAAGGTGGTGCTACGTCCAAACGTATCGGACGTGACTGGATCGTTCCGATTGTACAAGAAGCCTGTACTAGAAAAGATTATTTCTGAAACCAAGTCCAAGGGATATGTGTTTCAGATGGAGATGATGGTTCGGGCTCGTGCCAATGGGTTTACCATTGCTGAGGTGCCGATTTCGTTTGTGGATCGGTTGTATGGAGATTCCAAGCTGGGTGGTGATGAGATTGTCCAGTACTTGAAGGGTGTTTGGGCTTTGTTCACCAGTGTCTAAGGTATTTTTTTTATTCTTATATATTAATTAATTTGTTCTGCTTATCATGGTTCATCATCTTGCCAACAGGCGGAGGTCGGAAGTCGGACCGTTGTAACCCCCGGTATGATTCATCATTCTTAACCCGTCCCATCGATCGGCTTCTTCTCAGAGAGAACGAGGGGAAACAGGACAGGCCTATCTGTAATGTCAGGCCCGATGCATTAACGAGCGGAACAATTCAATAAAACCCGTAATCTCTCCCCGCTTTTTCTCTTCTCTTCTCTTTAACCATTAACTATGCCGTCTTCAACCGTGACCACCACTAGAACACGCGAAACTTCATCTAGTTCACAATCACAACAACCTCCTGTGACCATGCCGTCTTCACCAGCTGCCGATTTCGACCTGGTCCAGGTGGCCCAGCTGGTTTCGTACCTGGGCCCCTGTGACCCCAACAATGCGGTGGGGTTCATGCGATTTGTCGACAAATGCCAGGAGTATATCAAAACCACCAACAACACCACTGCGGAGGTTTTCCGACTCGCATTGCTGCAATTGACTAAACACGAGGCATATCATTGGTATGTCAGCGTGAAGAGCAGTTTCGACGATCTGAACAAGTTCGTCAAGGCGCTTCAGAAGCGGTTCAAAGACATGGTACTCGCAGCCGCAACACGCGACATGGCTTTACTGGAACCGGCCAGCTTGAGCCCCAGCGACATTCGAGCGTTTTTGCAGGACTTTTACGCCCTGGCAGATGTCATTGAGCATTTCAACAAGGGGACAAATGTCTACGGACTGCTTTACAAGCGGCTTTATAAACACGAACAGATAAAAAATCACCTCATGGGCCCTGGCCGGGAGTCTGATTTGCTCAGCAACTGCATAGACATTAAAGCAATCACCCTCAGAGAGGAATACCAGCACAATTCAGATCTTATTCAACGTGCAATGTCAACCCATAGTCGAGACAGCGGTCATGAAAACGGCTCTCAATAATATTATGTAGTTAAAAAAAATCTCAGAATGCATATCTTGCTCTGCCTTAGGGGTCATACAAAATCGTTACACCGCTGAAGCTCAGTAGCCAATAGCCTGTTGGATTTGGCCAAACTAAAGTTAAAAGACATGCTGGTCGCAAAGAACAGCCCGCTGAACATGGCAAAGTACAAAAACCCGGCCACTTTTTTCTCGCAGCCAAAGCTGATCGCTGATAACGCACAACAGGTCATGGCCAAGATCCATGGAACGATTAGTAACAGCCGTGTTCGATGACCCGTTCTCACGATACGGGCCAAATGCGACAGCTCTTCATTGTTGATAGCAACACGAGAATTGGTCTCAATAGACAAGAGCTTGGCGTGGGTCTGTCGCCATTTGTAGTAGCAGAACCCGAGATGCAGCACTGCAGCTACAATACCCAATATCAGGACAACATTTATGCGTTTCTGGGTCGTCAGACAGTGCATTTGTAGGTGTGAGGACGATGGGTGGCGTGGTAACTGGTAAGTCGGATGAATTATGTCCAGGAACAAGGTCGGGGTGGCTGTGTTTCGAATGCTAAGCCCTTCCGGAGGCCGACGAAACTGGTGCAGCCGCCGATGCGGCGGTATCATGATAACGACCTTAATTGCAACTATAAAACTTTATTCACCGTCTTGTTTTTTTACGTTTCTTCTCGGCACTAGGAGGATTGACAATTTCTTGTGGAGTCGATCGTTCGAGATGACGATACCATAGACCCACAGCCAGAATGCCCACCATCGAAGCAGCCTGCCATTTGATCACCCATTGGTCCACCACCACTGCAAAAGCAGACGACCCAACCATCAGCATCACCGCCGCAGCCATCATTCGTTGGCATCTTCGGCGATTCGCCATCCATTGTTTTATTATCGGTGTTTTGAACGCGTCGTCGATCTCTCTGTAGCGGGTTTCGTCTACATCAGAAGCACTCAAAATCAACCCTTCCAAAAAGGTCGACACCACCCAAGCTACAGGCAATACGCCCATCTTGACCATATCCCCATGGTCGTACACTTGTAAACATGCAGCACCGTATATCGCCAATTTGCATACCGTGAATATCAAGGTTTCTCGTTGCATTGTGGTGTTGTGATGATGACGAAAATTTCATGAACTAAAAAGACTTGGCTCTGCCACTACTGCTAGCTAATCTAGGCACCGCACCGCCCAATGCACGGTTCTTATGCCAATTCTTGTAGCCCATGAATGCCGATATGGCCTGTTTGATGCTCAGTGCTGGCATTTTGTGGCCCAGGGCTGGCAATATCACCGACAACGTGCTCACACCAAAAAATATCGTCGCGTATCTGCTAACGGCCCGTTGGCACTTCTGCCGCTCATCTATCCACTGTCTGAAGTTATTGGGCACGTTCTCTGGCCCAGTCACATCCTCAGTTTCGGCCAGAATGAGCTCGTCGTGGCTGAAATCCAGATTCATACGTCCGCGGATCCATCGAATCAGAAACCACGCTCCAGCCAGCAACGCCGCCGACCACAGGTGTAATAGCGTCACTCCATCATGCTCAGAGACTAAAACCAGCACCACCGCCACGCTGTAAAACAGATACTCTGCGAATTGCGTCATAGAGGTGACCATTCGTGCATGGCCCTTCATGGCAGGAGCCTGTGCAGGCATATCAGGGAGTCCGGCTATTACGTGGATCCGCGGAATCATACGTCTCGATTCCGCAAATTTCATGCCATACAGTCCCAGGCATGCCAGCATAACACACAGCGACAATGCCTGGTGGACTGCGTAAAAGCCCATGGTCAATGCGTGTTGGAGTTGGGGTTGGGGTTGGCGGTGTCGGAAGGTGGGTGGGTTAGGAGAGCAGCCAATACACACACACCACATGCTGCCTTGGCTAGCCTGATGATACAAAGCAGATATCGAGCGCAGCAAGCAAGCAAAAAAAAAAAGCCGGAAGCAGCGGGATCCCTTTTCTCGAAAGACCCGCTGCGCTCGGCTTTTTATTTTGCTCGCTTCGCTCGTGCTTAGCTTTGGTATGGTGAGTATCGGTGCGGCGACATGGTGAAACCGGCCGGGTGAGCCGCCTTGGCAAACCTGATGATACCAGCGTAACGAGCGAAGCGAGCAAAAGAAAAGGCCGAGTGCAGCGGGTCTTTCGAGAACAAACGATCCCGCTGCCCTCGGCTTGGTTTTATGCTCACTTCGCTCGTTATGCTCGTATCATCAGCCTTGGTCGTCGCACCGATACCAAAGCTAAGATCGAGCGAAGCGAGCCAAAAAAGAAAAGGCCGAGCGCAGCGGGTCTTATGAGAAGAAATATCAAACGATTCTAGGGCTATTCTTCCATTTCAGCTAAGCTCATTACGGATAACACAGCGCAGTGAGCGCTGTGGAAAAGAACATAATAACGAGCCTCACCCGGTGCGACCGATCGTATCAGCCACCTTCAATTGTAAACGTTGATTGAAACATAATAATATATATAGACCAATAATTAATCACATATGCAGAACTTATTGAGCTTATGTGATTTGCGAGAAATGTTATTCAAACGTTGGATGTATCCCCGTCATACCGATAACTCGCCAGGAGTCTCCGCAGGGCGATACACACTGAGATGACGCCAGGTCCATGCCGAAATCAACAAGAAGCACCATAAGCAACTAGCTTCTGCTATAAGCCCGTCTCTAGACAGCCAGCTATGCGGAAGAGCAATGATTAACCCCACGAGCGCAAAAATAACGGCCCAAAATACATCCAATATAGCCACTTCGATAAGTTGCTCCCGAGAAGCTCCAACCTCAGGATCAGGCTGCTCCTGCTTTTCACCAACCACATAAGTACTCTGGCAACATTCTACTAGTCGTTTCCGCAATATGGCTTGAGGGACGTTCACCAACAGCGACGCCATTTCAACCACTAGCAGCCGCCAAAACCTTGAACCCAACGTCAGAGACAGAAATCCGTGATTGCGTAGCACCAAATTAACGGAAAGAATGCATGATGTAACATTAATCGCAATGCACAGTGATGCTAATTTCATATTCAAATGCAATAGCCAGTTTTTAAATGGATGTCAGGAGTTTATGTCTACATGTACTAGATCGCCTGTTCCTCACATGGCAGGGCGAAGTCCGCGGCACCGAACAATTTTCGGATAGCAAAGCTACCCCATTCGGACCCCACCCCAGGAACACGTACCCCTTTCGTCAAAGGCAACCCTGTTTTGGAGCCATATACGCGAAACAACCTGAGTTAGACTTAGCTCTCCGATTTCTTCAACCCATCAAACTCCTTTTCCCAGTCTTCTTTATATTCGACGGGATCCGCTGCAAGAGTGGCCCTCCCTGTAACAAGATACCGAACCGTAGCAAACACCGCCAACGCGGGGTTGAGTAATGTGATAATCATGGTCTCTCTGGCATTGAGTGGTTTGAGAACCATGAAAAACGCCCCTAGGACGAAACTAATCGTCCAGTACTTTTGTAGTTGATGCCGATCATGTTTCCGCCATTTCAAATCGCTCTCGCTGTCTGAAGCGCTGTTCTGCTTCTCCTGCCTATCTAAATATGCCACGATTGATCGTGTACATATGGTCAATACGGCAGCTCCTCCAAACCAAATAGCACAGTTCCAACTCATCAGCTCCTCTTGCTTGAGATAGCCGACAATGGCGATGGTCATTGCATATACAATATATTCTGGACGGTCCATAAACATACAATTGCTGTCATAAAGTTACACAAAAAATTTACACAAGAAAACTTTTTTAAAGATCTCCATGGGTCAACGTTTTGGCTGCTGCTGTCGCAGCAGCAGCCACAGTTCCGGATATAGCCCGACTAACTTCAGCCATTCGTTCCTCATAATCTGGCCGATGAACCCCAGGGGTATTTCGGAATTGATACCAAAAGTCTGAAATTTGGAAAAACACCCCATCGAACCGGGCACCAAAATACACCGCTATGCCAAGCATCACGCCGCAGCAAAACACCAGCCCACCAACTCCGGCAAACAAAATCTTCATCTCCATATCAGCCGTCTCCAGTTCTTCAGCAGTCTTTTGAGGAGGCTGGGTTTGTTGATCAATGTATTGCTCAATCTTGCCACAGAGAACCTCAATTCGCATAAAGTTCGGATCTTCAGACCGATTTCGGAGATGGATCTTCCGGGTGTAATCTCTAAACACTTGGAACACACTGCTCATGTCCTGGGCGGCCAAAATCAACTTGGCACTGGTGCCTCGTCGGATTTTGACATTTCGAGTGAAGATGTCCGGGTTATTGAAGATCAATTCCAGCGTGGCGATCGACATAACCTGTGGAATCGCACAGAACAAAAACAATGTTGGCTCTTCCACATTTTGTAGATACTCCAACAATTCGGTGACATGTTGCAATGACAAAGCGGTCAAATCAGAAACACAATACAAAGCTTGATCGGACGGATCAGTGAAATCAGTCAATTGATTAGCATATTTGCCCCAAACTTCCTTTGGCCAGAAAGATCGACCATCATCAAGATCTTCTCTGAAATCTCGCATGATGTTAGTCTTTTGCAAGAATTGGCCCATGGATTCCATCAATTGCGGCTTTTCTTTCAAAACTGCAGAACCAAATTTGGAGATCAGGGCCAATCGAGTGACTCCCTCACCTACCAATCCAGCAACATAATGACAATACACAGTATAGTCATTGATTGTTTTCAACCCTTCGTAGTTCTTCTGCTGCTCTTTAACAATATAATCAGCCATACCATTACCCATCTTGTCCGTAATGTCAACGATGACCTCTCGATAGGCCGGTTTGAGATTTTCGAATTCAGTGATAATCTTGTCGAATTCAACCAAAACGACACGATCGCTTTCGTTCGGTCCACTGCCATCAAAAGTCCATCCCGGTTTTGACAACACCTGGTAAAAAGTTCGCAACAATGGGATCTTGGTTTCGTTATCCAATGTCATGTCGTCCTCCACCGTATCCAATGCCCGCAGAATGACATAAAACACCATCACGGTGTCTCGCAACTCCGGATGCAATTCCTGAATAACTGCAGCAAAAGATCGCGAAGTCAGGTTCATCAACTCGTAACATCGTCGTAGGTTCGCGCTCTCTTTGCTTGGCGTACGAGGATATTTCGAGCTTCTGAAATACTTGCTGTTTTTTTGTTAGTGGTTAATTGGAAACCAAAACGAAACTTACACCTCCAGAGCTGCAAACAACTCGTCGGGATGTAGAATGAGATCCGTCAGCTTGCCCATTGTGGTTTTGTATGGATGAAGAAAACAGAAAAAGTGGCGCACCTTTTTAAGGGGTGGTGGTGATGGTAGTGGATGTAGAGCGGGGCTGGGAGCTTGGAGAAGGAATTTCTTCCCAACGCTAGAGGTGCGCTTGTTACTGCGATACGACTTTGTTACTACCGCTCTATAGCATTCATATATCATGGCTCCATCGCAAAGAAAAAAGCTGCTCTTAATGGTATGAATGGGCATCATGATGCAAATTGCTAACTATAGTTCAATACAGGGCCGGTCAGGTTCGGGCAAATCGTCCATGAGAAGCATTATTTTCAGCAATTACAGCGCCTTTGATACCCGGCGTTTAGGTGCCACTATCGACGTTGAGCATTCGCATTTACGGTTCCTGGGCCATATGACGCTCAATCTATGGGATTGTGGTGGGCAGGATGTATTCATTGACAACTACTTTTCGACGCAACGGGACCATATATTCCGGATGGTAGAAGTATTGATCTATGTGTTTGACGTCGAATCGAAAGAAGTCCCGAAGGACATAGAGACGTTTACGCAATGTCTGAAGCATCTACGAGAATTCTCACCGGGTGCCAAGGTATTTGTGCTGGTGCATAAGATGGATCTGTTACAAGAGGCGACGCGAGACCATGTGTTTAGTAGTACCTTGACGCGGCTTAGGGACGCAGGCAAGCCATATGGCTACAGTTTAGCAGGGTTTGCCACGTCCATTTGGGACGAATCGTTGTATCAAGCTTGGTCCAGTATTGTTTGTTCTTTGATTCCGAATATGAGCATGTTTCAAAAGCATTTGGATAATTTCTGCGACATTAGTGAGGCTCAAGAAGTGGTGTTGTTTGAGCGGACTACGTTTCTAGTGATCAGCCATGTTACTCGGGAACAACAACATGCATCAGCTCTTGATCGTAAGCGGTTTGAGAAGATTTCCAACATTATCAAAACGTTTAAACAATCATGTTCCAAAATGCGGTCTCAGTTCCAGACGGTGTCGCTGCATGGGCGCTTCTGCTCGGCGTATATCGACACTTTGACATCCAACACATTCATAATGGTGGTCATGCCTCCACCCAATCAATTGGGAGGTGACGACATTGATGGAAACACCATTATCACCAACATTCGTGCATCGAGAGATTGGTTTGAACGTATAGAAGTACTGGATAGTGAATAAATTATCATATCACCATGCAGGCGTGCATGTAATCGGCGAATCATCCCAAAATAACGCCTGAAACCCCATGCCCCATGCCGGCCCTGCTGCTCCCCCCAGAACACACACACATCTCCGTTATTCCCACACGACCCTTCATCATTCATTCATTCGTTCTCTCAGGATACTTCGTGCAGCGGTCTGAACTACCCCATCCAACCATAGCATTTCCATCAGCGCTATTGCAATACTTTGTGGACCTCAATAGCCTGTTGTGGCAGATCCTGGCTGTTTTTTTATTTATTCTTACTACAAAGCCACTATTTATTACCAGGGCATGGGCCATTCTTCAGCATTCTAATCCGGATTTCCACTCACAGCATGGCTCTAGATTATTATATTCCTACGACATTAATACGCCGGAATATTGTATTTTCGCCCACCGGTGGTAACAGCACTTCGTCAACAACAACTACAACAACAAGCATTTCAAGCTCACCGACTGGCAATTCAACAACAAGCAGCAACGGCACATCAACAACAGCAAACAGCACTGCATCTTCGTCCTCTACTCCAACAGCTCCATCTTATACACTGGGGCTCAAAGACAGCGATAGTGGCGGTTCTAATGGGCTGAAGTATCTGTACTTCATCTTCTTGATAATCGGGGTGGTGATGTTTGGTCTCGTAGGACGATATTTATACGTCAAGCGACGTCGCGCCAAGAAACGGGAAAGAAGGGATCTGGTTCGTTCGGAAGCATTAAGACGAGATGTGGAGAATGGCCAGGTGATGCAAGAAAGAGAACGGACGAACAATGGGCTGACCGTGCGGCATTCTGGAGAAGACGGCGATTGGGTGGCACCGCCACCGCCGTATCCTCAGCAGCATCATCCACCAGTGTATCAGATACCGGAAGAGGACGAAGATGAAGATGAGCATGAGCATGAATCTGACTTGAGTACGACCAATCTAGATGTTGAGCCACCCCGTCATGATAACGACAACACTTTATGAGACGATACTAATACTAATACTAGATATATATTTTTTTAATATGTACATGACTTTTTTATTTCCTAAAAGAACCACCACCATCGTTGGTTTTTCTTTGCTGGTTGGCCGAGATTCTTGACCGCATTAGCACCGGTAGACTCGGCAGCCGTAGTAGCCTTTCCGATGTTAAACCCCCATCTCCGTAACGTCTTGACAGCCCATGGGGTGATAGCTGCAGTGGCCGGTACTCGTACAAAGATAAATACCGATTTGTGAATAGCATAAGCAATGCCGAATTCCGTTAGTAATAGGCTCCAATTGGTGGAACCGTAGCCTTTGTTATCTGATTCTTGATCTGGGGCGGTGGCCAAATCATCTGGATTGGTTGACATGCCCAACCAGCCCTTGACTTTTTGTTCCAGCTCGGCCACTCGTTCCTGACCAAGAGAATGTACAAACAGAAAACTTATTGGCAGATCAATTGCACCCAATGCAAAATACACTCCCACTGCAGCCCATCCGTATTTCTTGGACAGCTCTCTCAATCCTCCTAGGGTCTTTTTCGGTGCTGGTGGTGGCGTTGCTTTGGTTGCTGCCTGGTTGAATCGGAAAAACGATTGATGC
Organism: Blastobotrys parvus; assembly: GCA_030564285.1. Lineage (NCBI taxonomy): Eukaryota > Fungi > Ascomycota > Dipodascomycetes > Dipodascales > Trichomonascaceae > Blastobotrys > Blastobotrys parvus. The sequence continues at coordinate 53,763 of JAJLUP010000057.1, forward strand.
AGAGTTCTCCTTACTGGTGCTCGAGCCAGCGCCGAAGATATCGTTAGTCTAGGAGCTATCAGAGGTCGTAGAAGTCTATTGAGCATTGGTGGCGATGGTGGTGATTGTGAGGTGATGGAAAATTTCGGCCGCTCGGTTACCTGTGGCGGGATGCCCCGGAGAGCCGATGGCTTGTCCGCCGCGGCGTGAGGCTCAATCTTTTATTTGCTCGCCGCGTACTTCGGTATGGCTGATATGTACGGTAAGATCGAGATAGTTACTATGGGTTGGGTTACCGCTGCGCTCGGCCTTTTTTTTTTGCTCGCTTCGCTCGAGCTTAGCTTGGTATGATGAGTAGCGACGTTTGGATCGATCACCGTGGATCCGGTGAGTTCATGATGGATAGCGTATCGAGTGTAGCGAGATCCGGGCTACCGCTGTGCTCGGCTTTTTCTTTTTTGCTTGCTTCGCTCGAGCGAAGCGAGCAAAAAAAAAGCTGCACGCAGTGCGTCCTACGAGAGAAGAGAACACTGCTATGTCAAACAGACATCGAGTCGAATTCGTACTCTATGGTCCAGGTAACCAACAATTCTTTAGTATGGGTGATATCAGGGATCGCCCAGGGCCCATAGTTTCAAGCACTCGAATCAGTCCACAGTACCAGCAATGACCTCAATTTCTAGGGTTACAACGTGAAATATTTCACCAGCCATCGGTAGTTGTAATTGTGGAGCGTCCTGTCAATGGTGTCGCTCGAGCTTAGCTCTGTGTGCTCAGTATCGGTGCGGCTAAGTGCTGAATCTGAGCCGCTCTGGCTAAGATAAGCTCGAGCGATCGAAGCGCCGGGAGCCCAAAAAGTAGGTTCGAGTCCTTTGTATTGATACTTAGATACGATATGGTTACGACTACAATTTGGAGATCTTTGCTGGGGTCCATTTGGGTTCACGCTTTTGAGTGAATGCCAGTAGGCCCTCTCTGATGTTGTCCATTTCTGACACTTGTTTGAGCTCCAATGCGATCCCTTGAGCGGATGCTTCCCGTGGATCCAACTTTGTGTTTTCGAAGCCTCGGCGGATAGAAATATGCGAGCCCTGGACTGCTTCGGGGGACCCAAGAGCGATCTTACGGGCATAGTCCAAAGCGGCGGGGAGAACCTGAGCCGGAGTATCGACCACTTTATTGATCAGCCCCCATTGTTCGGCTCGGTCCGCCGAAATCGGTTCGCCCACAAGTGCCAATTCGGCAGATCTTTTGAGGCCAAATTGGCGTCCCAGTCTTGGCAGGGCACCGGCTTGAGCAGTGACACCTCTTCGCACTTCTGGCAATGATAGAGTGGCTGATTTGGCCGCAACGGCCAAATCACAATTGATCACAGCCTCGGTGCCGCCACCATATGACGATCCATTGAGTGCTGCAATGATCGGTTTGGTAGAACTTCGGTTAGAAATCCCCAAAAACCCACCGCTCATGTCCAGGTTACGGCGAGGTTGGCTGCCACCGTCGCCCTGTTCGCTGACCGATTTGAGCCATCCTTTCAAGTCGGCACCGGCACAGAACACTTTTCCAGTACCGGTGATAATGGCGCAACTCAGGGTTTCATCTTCTTCGTAGTGGTCCCATAGCTCGTTGAATACGGTGTGGTATTCATTTGGAATCGAGTTCAACGCTTTAGGTCTGGTCAAAGTCACTACCAGAATTTTGCCTTCCACAATTTCCACTTTGAATATATCACAGGAATATGTTGTAAGGTCCTTCATGATTGCGGTGCGAATGTGAATGCTGAGTGCAGAGTGATACCAATTCCGAGGATTTATTTATGCTGATGAGGAATCAAATGTTCCCCGCCATCGCCCAGGCCGAGGTCGGCTCCTGCTAGTGTCTCGGGATAAATTGCATTCTCCCCACACTCTTCAAAACTTCTTCTATCCACTCAAACAAACTCAAGAATCAAGATGTCGAAATCATACAATCAATACAAACTTTACAAGGTCTCTTCGCCGGTGGACGGGGTGTTGCATATCCAATTCGACCGGCCACGGGCTCTGAATGCGGTCAACACCGAGTCGTGGCGACAGTTCCGGGCCATCTTTGATCAGGCCGAGTTTGATTCAAACGTCCGAGCAATTGTGCTGAGCGGTGAAGGTAAATCTTTCTGTGCTGGTTTAGACGTCAAAGCTATGGTCAACGATTCGTCTGCTTGGGCTGATAAGGACCCATCCAGATACGGCATTCATATGTATCACTATATCAGAGAGTTCCAACAAGCCATTTCTCGGCCTCACACCATCAACAAGCCTGTGATTGCAGTTGGTCACGGCCACTGCTTGGGTTTGGGAATCGATATCATGTCGGCATGCGATATTCGATACGCCTCAAAGGACGCAACGTTTAGTGTCCGAGAAGTCGACATTGGGATGGCGGCTGATATGGGAACATTGCAACGAATGCCCAAGGTTGTCAATAATCTCGGGTGGTTCAAGGAAATCGCCTATACCAGTCGAAACTTTGACTCTGAAGAAGCCCAACGATATGGGTTTGTGGATCGAGTATTCAACGACAAGGCTCAAGGTGTGGAGAACGCCATCCAACTAGCCAAGACCATTGCCGAAAAGAGCCCGGTGGCTATTTTCGGAACTAAGCGAAGCATCAACTATGCTTTGGATCATACCCATGACGAAGGTCTTGACCAAATCGCCGAATTCAACGGCCACGGCGCTGGCATTGACTTGCTCATGGGTGCCCAAGCAGCCATGTCCAAGCAAAAGCCAAAATATTCCAAGCTCTAGGTAGATGATGAATATTGTTCGTTATTGCATTATATATGATATGATAAATATGTCTTTCAGGAGCGGCTGCGCTGCGCTGCGCCGCACCGCACCGCACCTATTTTTTGGCTTTCTTAGCGGGGTGCGGCTTTTCGTCAGAATCAGCATCACCGGCCGGGCGTTTTGCAAAAAAGCTGGTAATTGTGCCTTTCTTTTCTTTCAATGGTGTGGTGAGACCAGGGTAGTCGTTGCTCAATTTGCCGACCTCGGGCGAGACTGGATAAACATCCAGCTTCGCCGCATCGAGCGGCTTCAGCATCGACACCAAGCTCTTTTCGCAATCCTTCCACGATTCGCGGTATCGGATCCATTTGTCGACATCCTCGGGTTCTAGAATGACCGGCATTCTATCGTGGAGCCAAGCAATGCCTTTGTGGGCGTCGGTGGTGACGATTGTATATGTGTACAGCTTTTCCGAATGGATCTTGGAGTTAACATCCCACATACCAGCAAAACACATGAGTTTCCCGTCTTTCCGCTGGACAAAATGCGGGATCTTGTCTCTGCCGTTTGGTTTCGTTTGCCATTCGTAGTACCCTTGAGCGAGAACCACGCACCGATGCCTCTGTTTGACAGAGTTCCAGATCGACTTGGGCTTGAGCAGTGAATCTGACCTACAATTGAACGTCATGCCAAACTTCTCCTCGCTGGCAAATGACGGAACTAGTCCCCATTTCATCCAGTCAACCACATGCCGTGGGGCATCGTCACTGTCACTCTCAGAACCCGGTTGCTCACAGCGATATACGGGCCCCATTCGACCTGGGGAAACGTTGAATGAAATAGTCGATTGCCGCCCTGAGCGCACTTCATCCAGAGCTAGTTCCGTGCGCTCAATGCGGTCTTGGAAGTCTTGGGACGGACCAAACGAATATCGGCCACACATGGATGGGTTGGATCTTGAAGCAGTGCTTGCGGACCACCACATTTTCTCTCCCACAACTAGAAGACCAACGACCAGCCATGATACGCCGGACGGTACCGAGGGTATTACCGCGGATGTTTGCACGACGCATCACGCATGCATTTGCATTTTCAGAGAATGGCATGCCACCTCCACAGCCAGATCTGCCGCTTCGCAGCCGATGGCGCATTCCAGCGGCGGCGATTGCGGTGATGGTATTGAGCTATGCCGGGTTAAAGTATTATACACGACACAATTTCCCGCCTGAGGTTGCGGCCAAGTTGCGAGAAGGGCTTCGTGCTGAATTAGATGGCAATGGCAGGGGGGTCAAGGATTATAATATGGCGTTGAAGAAGTATCTAGAAGCGTTGCAGATGGCCGATTTGTTGCAGATGGATCGGATCAGTGACGAATATACGGGGCTTCAGATCAAGATTTGCGAAATGTACGAAAAGCTTGGTATGAATGAAGAGGCTCGATTGCTATATCGAGAGATCGGGGTGTCGTTTGTGCAGGCGTTGAGCAGTGGATCTGTGTCGAACTCGATGCGGCCACATTTGATCCAACGGGATTTACGGGTTGCTTTGAAAACTGCCATGAACGAATCCTCCAAGGATCCGAATATGGCCAAGATTGGGTTGTTGGTGCATTTTAAAATGGCCCAGAACGAGGTTGCGGCGCGAAATCCGGATATGAGAGAGTTGATCCAGAGCGAACGAGCAACGCGGACAGCATTAAAGTTGACAATTGATTCGGAATATGAGCAGAAAAACAAGGAAAAGGTGGAAGCATGGCAGCCATTCCGAGACGAACTGTTCAATGCTCGGGACATGTATGTGGCGTTGTGTTTAGCCACGGGTGATGTTGGACATGCGTTGGAGACCAAGTTGGCCACCACCGAATGGATGACTGCTGCCGGATGTGATATTGGGCAGATTCTAATGTCTTTTTATAATGTTGGGTCCATATTTTATATCCAAGCGGAGGAATTGGAGGTGCGAGACCTCCACCATCAAGATGCCACCACCAAGTCGCTAGCTCAAGAAAGCATCAGAAACTCGACCAAATGTTTCAAGGTGATTTTGGATGTAGTTGAAAAGCTTCCGGGTGTGGTGCGACGAGAGTCTGAGGTTAGCGAAGTGCAAGCAATGTCTATCTACGGACTTGGGGTGATTGCGCTACATCGGGGCGATTTAGACGAGGCGTCGGAGCGGCTACGCGAGGCGAGACTGCGAGCCAAAGGCTGCGAGCTTCATGACCTGATGAACTCGGCCGAGCTTGAGCTGAAGAAGGTGGATCAGATCACCCGGGATGCAGCTAGCGGCAAGAAGCCACAATACGAAAGCCCGACCATGGATGTATTGTTGATGAAGAAAGATCAAGAAGTAGCAGTAGTAGATGATGAGCCACCCAAGTAGTAGTTCCCAACCGTATGGATTTTTTCAAACACCTACCACAACAATATACATATGCTGAGCGGCCGACTGCGGAATATAACGGCGGTTAGGACGATAAAGACATGTCGTCTGTTTAGCAGTCGCAACTATCGCGATGATGATCTTCGAAATGCATTTGATTCGGCAGAGTTTGGTCGCGATTTGGTTCAGGGCAGCAGCACGTCCTCGGGCATGTTTGGCAATCCATATCTGTCCAGTCCGCATGGAATTGACAAATTTGCAGAGGTATCATTGATGAAAGCTCACCATTTAGCTAGCAGCATTATTTCCGACAAGCCTGACCTGAAGAACACGGTGCGTAATTTAGATATCTTGAGCGACACGCTTTGCAAGGTGATCGATATGGTAGCGTTTGTTCGCATGTCACACCCCAACCAAAGGTTTTTAGACGCAGCCAACAAGGCTCATGTGCTGACATTTGATTACATGAACCAGCTGAATACCAGTGTGAAGATGCACGATGTGCTGGAGCGGGTGTTGACAGACCCGACCACGGTGGCGGCAATGTCGAATGAAGAGGTCATGGTAGGGAACATTTTGCTCGCTGATTTCAAACGGTCGGGAACTACTCTAGGGTCCGAATCGCGGGATGATTTTCTAGAGATTAGCAGTAAAGTTTCGATTCTGGGCCAAGAGTTCCTGACAGAAGCCGCCCCGACCCGGCAATATCTTGCGCTTGGCAAGAAGGAAGTATTTGGCATGGATCCCCAGCTGGCACATCAGTTGCAACGGTTCGGTAAGGTGCGGGTTCCGACTTCAGGGCCGGTATCGAACGTGGCGATGACTTCCATTGCGGGTGAGTCGGTGCGGCGGCAGCTGTGGTTGGCCCAGCGATCGGCTTCGAGTCAACAAGAGCAACGACTGGCAACATTTTTGCAGCAACGAGGCAAACTAGCGCAGATCATGGGATCCAAGAGCTACGCAGAGTATGAATTGCAGTCGAAAATGATGAAAACGCCGGAAAATGTCTCCAAGTTCCTGCATCAGCTTGCGGATACGTCGTTTCCAATGGCGAAGCTAGAGCTGCAAAAGCTGGTAGAGCTGAAACGCAGCGACACAAAGGATCCTGCTGCAGTGCTACAAGCGTGGGATCGCGACTTCTACTCGACCAAATACCTTCAAAGCAAGCGGGTGCGTACGTATGCGCCTGACTCGCTGTCGGCGTATTTCTCTCTAGGCACGGTGATGCAGGGGCTGTCTAGACTGTTTACGCATATTTATGGCATCAAGTTTGAGCCGCAACAGACCAAAATGGGCGAGGTGTGGCATGATGACGTGCGACGGTTAAACGTAGTATCGGAGGAGGATGGGCTGATTGGTGTCATGTATTGTGATCTGTTCGAACGGGAGGGGAAATCGCCTAATCCCGCGCATTTCACCGTACAATGTTCTCGACAAGTATATCCCGACGAGCCGGAGTTCCTCAATCCGTCCAACCCTGACCTTCATATGACGGTTGATGGCAAAAAGTTCCAATTGCCGATTATAGCATTGGTGTGCGATTTCGCCCCCACCACCAACGACCAGTGTTTGTTGACATTCCATGAGGTGGAAACCTTGTTCCACGAGATGGGCCATGCCATCCACTCCATGATCGGTCGCACTGCTCTGCATAATGTGTCAGGCACCCGATGTGCCGCCGATTTTGTCGAGCTGCCAAGTGTGTTGATGGAGCGGTTTGCTGCTGATCCCAAGGTGCTAGCATTATACGCACGACACTACAAGACGGACGAGCCGCTGCCGTTCCCGCTTCTGCAATCGCATTTGTCTGTACAAGCAGCATTCAAGCACTGTGAAAACTACAACCAGATCAAGCTGTCAATGCTTGACCAAGCTCTGCATTCGTCCGCCGCATTGGGTGGCGGATTCGATCCTGGCGAGATCTATTACCAGCTGGAGGCCGATCGGGGCCTGTATGAGCCGCACCGCGAATCCAAGTGGCACACGTATTTCGGGCATTTGTTTGGGTATGGTGCTACGTATTACTGCTATCTGTGGGACCGTGCCATTGCGGATCGCATCTGGACCGAGATTTTTGCTGCTGACCCAATTGCTCGGACTGGTGGTGAGAAGTTCAAGACCGAGGTTCTAGCTTGGGGTGGGGCTCGCGACCCGTGGCATTGTGTGGCCGGGGTGCTGGGCAACGACCAGTTCAAGGCCGGCGATGAGCAGGCTATCCGGGCCATCGGCGAGGCCATTTTATTGTAAATACTGAATAAAATCAAAATAAGCATCATATTACAGGAGTCAGGGCGAGGATGTTCCACCAGTCAAAGTTTGAGTTTGGCCCGGTGAGCGCATGCGTCGCAATCCGATATGAATTAACGTTACATATTGGTCCTCCCCCCTGCATTGTGTTTCTTGTTTCTAGGGTTGGGTATATGGCCCGAATTGTGGAATGCCGGCGGTGTTTAACCGGTGCGGCGGGCTCGTCCTTATCCGGTTTGGCTTTCTCCAAAGGGTACCGGTAGACCAATATGCACAACGCTCAGAGCTTAAATGGGCCCTCATTCTGCGACCCATACTCCGATGTCTTTGGAGCCTGTTGTTTATTTGTTTGTTGATACTGTTGTGGTGTGTTGGCCATGGAAGATATCATCGGTTGGTACCCTCGCACGAAGATGGCTAGAAAACGGAATGCAGGATGGGAAATAAAACTGCACAAAGCTGAACAACCGAAGCTTCCATTTCGCCATTTGAAGAGAGACGAATTGCAATGACCCCTGGATCCACGAAACGATGCTAAATTTGCTGTTTACCGGATCCGGCGTTGCTTCAACACCGAGAAACTTTGAATTGGCGTGTCTCACCAAACATGGCAAACCCCTTTTCTCTCGGATGACCCGTAATGCCATCGCCAAATCTATAAATCCTGGACCAAATCCACGCTGATAATCTGTCTCTCCACCTCTTGAGGACAACAAAAACTAACTCCAGTCGTTCTTTTAAACACTTTTTACTTTTTCAACCATGAAGTACACTCTTATCGCTGTTATGGCTGCCGTTGTCGCCGGCCAAGCTGTGTCACCATCTGCACCAGCACCAACTGTAGTGACCGCCGCCGCTGCCGCATCTGCGGTGGTGACGGTGCCTCCAGGCTCGGCCGCTACTGTCTCTTTGTCCATCCCACCACCATCTGGTGTCACGAAAATGCCGGCCATCAACATTGGCTTGTCCATCGACGCTAGCGTGCCGCTTACCACCGTGAGTTCATCCGCAGGTCCACCGCCGGTCACCACGCCTCTCACCATGACTCACACCGTCACCGAGTGTTTGCTTGGCGGATGCTCCCTGAAGACAGTCAATCCAGTGCTGGAACCACCAATGACTACCATCAAGGAGTGTGAACTTTGCGAGGAAATAATCTCGACTTTGCCATGCTTCTTGTCCACTGGCATCACTACTTATACCACCATGTCGGTCAATACCCCAGTGACTGTCATCGCTCCATGCGCAACTTTGGTTCCAGGGCCGTGTCCAACTTGTGTGCGAGCTCCAGTCAATGTTGTCCCATGCCCAACCTGCGCCCCACCTCCTGCGGCTCCAGTCGTCCCAGCGCAATGCCCAGGCAGCCCATCGCTCTCCGTGACCCCAGTTCCAGCCGCTGCCGCCGCTCCATGCCCAACATGCGTTCCAGCCGCTGCCGCCGTTCCATGTGCAACATGCGTTCCGGCTGCTGCTGCACCAGCTGTTTCCGCCTCTGCGGCTGGTAACGCTGCTGTCCCAGCTGCCGCCGCCCAGGTATCTGGGGTCGCAGGTGTTGGGGGTGTCGCATCAATGATCGCCCAAGGTGGTGCTGTCAAGACTGCGGTCGGCAGCGTGTTCGCAGTGGTTGTTGGCGCTGCAGTCGCCTTGATGATCTAGTTATTTTGATATCCTGCTATACTTTCTACTGTCGGCGTGAGCTTCACGTTTCACCTTTTTATAAATTCTCTTTTAATACTTTAATCCTTCTTGACCTTTATATTTTACAAAACCAGTTGGCCGCACCATCCACATATTAACATTGCTTTTCATTGATTTTTGTTTTCTTTACCAAGAGTCATTTTTAAGATTACACGCTACTTAGCTGGATTGCATGACTTGCCACACTCGAATCAAGTTGTCAGTGTAACCGGCAAACAAGTTTTGACCATCAGCAGACCAAGCCAAAGAGATGACTTCTGGTTGCTTACCACCGGTGGCAGCGAAGTCTGGCTTGAGCTCGTCAATCAATTCTCGCTTTTCCAAGTCGTAGACCTTAATGCCTGACGAGGTGGCGGCACAGAGCCAGTATCGGTTTGGAGAGAAGATCAACGAGTGGATTTCGTCACCAGATGGCAACGAGTACAAGTGAGCAGATGAGTTCAAGTCCCACAAGATGATGGAGCCGTCCTTACCACCAGATGCGCACAAAGATCCATCTGGAGAAATGGTAATAGACGAAACGTAACCAGAGTGACCAACCAAGTCAGCCTTCAAAGTTGGGTTTTGGATGTCCCAGACCTGTGAATATTGTTAGCAATTTTTCCATGATAAAAAAAAACTGAGAGTTCAGAAATTGGTATAGATGTCTCATTCGGCAGAAACCGTCTGAAGTAGCAAATATTAATACAATAAGATGCATCATTTTTCTCTCATTTTCTTCAATTAAACATACCTTGACAAGCTTGTCCCAACCAGCAGAGATGATAGTTTGGGAGTTGTTGGACTTTGGAGAGAATCGAACGGTAGAGATCCATTCAGAGTGACCCTTGGCTTGGTCGTAGGTGAACTTGCAGTCACCAATGGTGTTCCAGACCTTGATGGTCTTATCTCGACCAGCAGACACAATTTGTCGGTTATCTGGGGAGAAAGAGACAGACAAAACGTCCTTGGTGTGGCCCACAAATCGTTGCAAAGTGGTACCTTCGTTCAAGTCCCACAATCGCAATGTCTTGTCCCAAGAAGCGGAGATGGCGTAAGCACCGTCTTGAGAGATGGCGACGTCTTCGACAATGTGGGAGTGGCCTCGCAAAGATCGCTTTGGCACCCCGTAGGCAACTTCGTCTCGGGTCAAGTTCCAGATGATCACAGAGTGATCTCGGGAAGAAGACAACAAGATGTCTGGGTTGCTGGAGGAGGTGGCGAGAGAGGTCACCCAGCCGTTGTGGCCTTCCAAAGTGCCTCGGAGGACTAGAACTTCGTTGCTCATGATGTGTGTGAGTAGTTTGTTCGGTTCGTAAGTGACGAGTGGTGGTGATATTTTGAGTGGGTTGTGTGAATCTTTCCGCGCGCGAGTGCCTCCGAGTCCCGGTGCTGAGATTTACTCTGCAGAGTGCGGGTAGTTGGGACATTAGGGCTGGAACCCTAACCAATTGCCTAATTTTGGGACTGTCTTTTTTTTCAGTGCTTTGCTATGCTATTCCTCCATCTTATCACTAGGATCTAATAATTTGTCAATGGCGTTCCAAACGTCTTGTTCCTTTTGTTCACCGATCCAAGGAGCTTTCGCTGGTAATGATAGTGGTAACACCTTTTCCTTGGACTCGCGATGTAGTAGGCGCACCTCGTTGCGTAGTCCGACGGAGATGGTTTCTAGCAACTCGTAATACTGCTTGGAATTGGAACTGAACTCTGCCTTGGCCTTGGTCAGAGCAGCCCCGTCAACTTGAGCTGACGTGGCTGCTTTGCCTTGTTCCAGAGCCTTGATCGCTGCCGACGCGGTTTCCAGTAGTTGGATGATTTTCTGTGGTCATACTGTTAGCCTTATGCCTAGTCCAAAAAACAACGCACCTCATCAACCTCATGCAACGCGTCGAGTCGGGTTTTCACGTCCGTGGTCGCCATTGGCGCCACAGACAGATCCACCGTATCGTTGACTTGAGGCGGCATGATGTCGGAGTTTGAAATGTGGAGGTGTGGCTTGAGGCTGGTCTTGCTCCTGGGGGTTGGGAGCTGGACTCCAGCCGCAGATGGAAATGCCTGAAACAGAATCTACATACGATTAAATTACACCATTAAAAACAAAATCAACTACTACTAGTCTTGAACTTATAAGCAGCAAATAGTGCCACCAATCCAACCCAAAATGCCTTGCCAAAAATTCGGAAGAAAATGCTCTTCTTCTGAACAGGACCCTCACGTGGATACCATGGAGTGACCCCACCAAGAGCCTTGAGCTGCTTGGACTTGCCAGCTGTATACGGTGGATACCGCACCTTCAACAAAAGCTCTGCCCACATCGGTTGACGCATGATACCTCGTTTATGTGAGAACGCATCAAACCCGTGCTTGCCGTGATAAGCACCTTGTCCAGATTCACCAATCCCACCAAATGGCAGCTTGGAGCACCCAACATGCAACATGACATCGTTCATAATAGCACCACCAGATCGAACCTTGGAAAAGACTCTATCAGCTTGCTTCTTATCATTGGAGAAAACATACATGGCCAATGGGGTGTCATGGTGCTCGACAGCAAAATCAACCCCTTCTTGTTCCAAACTGTCGAAAGAAATAATTGGCAACAATGGACCGAACAGTTCGTCTTCCATTAACGTATCGTCGGATTTGACACCGGTAATAATGGTTGGCTCAATGTACAACGTTTCAGCATCAGATCCCCCGCCAATCTCAACCTTGCCCTTGGTTCCGGCAAGGATGTCAACCAATCGCTTCCAGTTTCGTTCATTAGGAATATGAGCAAAATCTTTAGAGTCCTTGGAAACATTTGGGTAGAATTCATCCAGCGCAGCCTTCAAGTGTTTGACAAATTCGGCCTCCAATCCTCGTTCAATCAACACATAATCCGGTGCCACACAGGTTTGACCCGCATTTGTAAACTTGCCCCAAACAATTCGCTTGGCAGCAATCTTCAAGTCGGCAGACTTGAAGACAAAGGTTGGACTCTTACCTCCGAGCTCCAAAAGAACCGGAGTCATGTGTTTGGCCGCCGCTTGAGCCACAACTCGTCCAACCTTGGTAGATCCGGTCACCATGATCTTGTCAAACTTTTGCTCCAGCAACTTGGTGGTTTCTGGGATACCACCATTGATGACTTGAATAAGATCTGGATCAAGGTATTCTTCAACCATCTTGGTCATAACTTGTGAAGTGTTTGGAATAATTTCAGTAGGCTTCCAAACCACTGTGTTACCAGCAGCAATTGCCGCTGCAATAGCAGCAAGCGACAAGAAGAATGGATAGTTCCAAGGCGAAATAATCAACACAGTTCCCAAGGGAATGCTTTGAATCGCTGGTCGAGCAGTGGCAAAGGTCAACCCGCCCCATCCAGCCGATTCCTCCTTGGCCCAGCTTTTCAAATTGTTAATGCACGAGTCAATTTCGTGATAACAGCCATTGAATTCGAGAAATTCCGTCTCGAGTTTGTTCCGGCCAAAATCAATGTTAATAGCTTCAGCAAACGATTCTTCGTAGTCCTTCAGTCCATAGAACAAGTTTCGCAACTGCCCTAGTCGATAGTCCAAATCCTGCGTCTTGTGAGTTTGAAACGTATTTCGAACCCGTTGCACCCTGGCCAAAACCTCCTCATTGGAGCAGGTCATAGGAACATCCTTCCAAGCTTTGAGTTCGGTCATTTTTTTTTCTTCGACCTGTCTCTTATGTAATAAATGACAATAAAACAAAAATATTCAAGCCTCTTATATAAGATCTTGCTCCGTCTTGCGGGGACGAAATATAAGTGGCAATCATAAGCTCGCGTCAG